>OY829327.1:42558742-42659395 GCA_963691655.1 Toxonevra muliebris | reverse complement strand
TCTCTTCTTCTTCTCCTCTAGTATTTTGACGCATACACATGCACGTGGTGTTTTGCCGTCAATTTTTATGGTTTGTTTTTGTTATTGCTGGCTGCCGTTGTTGTCGTTGCTGTTACCATTGCCGTTGCTATTGCCGTTGTTGTCGTAGCATTTGTATCTATTGTGAAAAGCTCATGATTTAAGTGTATGCATGAGTGAGATGGCGATAGTTACCGTAAAAGAGCGTGACGTGGTTTTTATTATTATGAGACTTTATGAGTGAGATTTATAACCGAGAGGAGAGAGTATGAGCGAATTTTATAGAATATTGGCAGATAAAGAGCATGGCATAGCATAACAGCTGTTGTGGCCATAAATTTTACTATAAAAATATTTTAAAAGAGAAAATGAGTGAAATATACTTTTGTGAGTTGGAAAAGAGAGAGTGTAAATTTATTAGTGAAATATTTTTTACTTCACTCTAAAGATTTACTAAGACTTAAAATTTATAAAGGACTTCTTTATTATTTAATAATATTTAGTTATTTTTGTTTTTCCTTTAATAAGAAAATTCTGAATTGAAAATGATTTCATATTTTTTGGTATTTAACACTAGATTGCCCAAAGAAGTCAATTTGGCTGCTTTTCAATTTCATTTAGAATATTATATGAATGCATTTATTAATAGTTGGATTTACCTTCCTCCCCTCTCTGTTTCGGATTTATATACATATGTGTTATATTAATGTAGTCCAAAAGAAGTAAAAAAAAAGTATACCAAATTTCAGTCTTTCTAGTGTTAACAAGTGCTTAACATCAAACTGTCATATCAGATAGTAAATGATTTTATATTTTCATATTTTCTTAAAAAATTTATAAGGCTACACAAGGCTAGAGATGCAAATAAACTTGATCAGCCACTAACTTAAAAGGATCGACTGCATGTTCCATAATAAGACTAAAACCTAATGAACTTAAACAAAACCAAGTTTTTACGAAACCCACCGCTTAAATTTAGGCCTTAGTGCATACATTAAACTCTTCCTTTCATTCATAAATCATTTAATGTTACACTAAGTTTAAATCAAATTTTGTTTATTGCTTTAAATCAATGCAGAAGGCGTGTCACTAAACATCCTTGAAGACATTTTAATGTCTTTCAATGACAAATTGAATTTACTTTTAAAATATAACCACAGATTTATCTCAATTTTATAGTCTTTAAAAAATGTTTGCAAATTCGCCGCATAAATGCCAAACTCACTCATGCTCTCTTTAACGAGTATTTGCTCTTTTAACCATTTACAAATACTCACACACTCGCATTCTCTCACTCTCTTTGTCTCTCTCTTTTATTTTGATTGGTTTTTTACTCTTTTTTTGATTCGACTCATTTTCTCTTATTATTTTCTAGTCGTATACTAAAATGTTGTATGGTTTTGCGGCGAATTAAATTATCCTTCCTGTAACTTTACGCATTTTAGTTTTATTTTTATTATTTTGTTTTTTTTTTTGGTAGAGCTCTGAAGTTCTGACTAAACTTCTTTGAATTTACATTGCATTCACAATTTGATTTTGGTGTTTATCTTAGACCCAAGTTTCTAGCTGGATTTTCGTGCGTACGCGGCGTTGTTGGCGTGTTTATTTATTTTTTTTTTTTGTATGGGTATAAAAAAGCGGGAATTTGTTTGTAGGTTTTTTTTTACAATTTATTTGGTTTTAGTTGTTTTTTTTTTTAATTTTTTTGATACATTTATTACTTGTTATTATTATTGGTTTTTTGGCGGCGGGTTTTCATTTGAGTTGTTAACTTGTGCGATTTAATTGGTGATGGTTTAAGTGTTAACCGACGGCATTTCTTTTATCAATGTGTTGTTTTCCTGTAAAATTTATGAATTTATTTGAATATTAAACCAAAATTAAATTTTATTATTGGCAACTTCGTAACGAATTCATCTCTGAAATTATATTTATGTATGAAACAAAAATTTTTCTGTAAAATATTACTTACTTACTTGCATAATTTGATAAATTCAAATATATGAAATTCACTATAGTTGTATGTAAAAATAAATTCTTAAAATTAATTTATAAATAATTGGAATAAAAATATTATTTATAAGACCAAGAAAACTATACTGGGATTGTTTTTATAAATTTGGCTTCTAGATTATAAAACATTTAGCCTCATTTTCGATTGAAAATGCTTAAACCTAACTACCTGCTGCATGTACACATGCAAATCGAGAAAAGTCTTAACATTTGTCAACTAATAAAATTAATATATATTGAAGGAGTTTTATAAATACTAAGGATTGTGTCTAGATTTTTGTATGAAAGCTAGAAAATTGCAAATATTTCCGCTTGGACTTCGCAATAATATCATAAATTTATTATTTTTAATTAATATCTTTTGGTTATGTATGATTTGCTATTTAATGTGTTAAAAATCAGTGGCCCTAAGGTCTCAGAACTTTACCTAATTTATTGCATTATATTTTTGGAAGAAAGCAATAGCCTTTTTATAAATTATGGAGCCCTAAATTCAAGAACTTTAACTAATTTATTGCATTATATTTTTGGAAGAAAGCAATAGCCTTTTTATAAATTATGGAGCCCTAAATTCAAGAACTTTACCTAATTTTTTTTAGAAAAAAATAATAGTATTTTTTATAATCGTAGAAATTCTGGAAATTATTTTTTTTTTTGCTATTTTTAAAGATTCACAAGAATAAATTTGCTTTTCGAAACATCTCCAGGCTCTCCTCTGAGCCAACGTAACGAAACCTTTCAATCGCTAGCGCGAAAATTTCAGCATTTATATCCTAGAAAACTGAATTTAAGAATGACTCCTGGAAGTTAGCTATAGACTTGGTTTTTTGTAGTTTTATTTCCCTATATGAAAACTAGAAAATTTTGGTTTTTTGAGAGTTAGTCACAATGACTAATATTAATAAACTTCTTTAGTGGAGCCGAATTTTTTTTTTCTTAGAGACATTTCCAATCGATTTGGCAGAAAATTCTTATACTCTTTGCAAGTATAGATACTAAGCGATGTTTAATCTAAGAAAAAATACATAAGTGAAGTTGAAAGTTTTCAATAGCAGATAACTAGAATAATAACTTAATATTCTAAGCAGAGAGAACCAGCTTGGGACTGGTTTATTTCCCAGTTGAATATTTATATGCTAAAAATTCGCAGTTTAAAAAAATACCTACCTTAAAATCTGTTCAAACAAAAAAATAAATAAATAAAAAACCATTTTTTTTTACCTGTGCAATTTTCAAATACATTTCCACATACTTACTTACTTTACTCAAACAAAAATAGTTGCAAAATTGTAAAATATCTTCTACCAACGTTGCCAACGATGATTGCCTGCTGAGATATCTGCTTTACCATCAACACAAAGGACACCAACAAAGGATTAAATAAAATCTGTGACGCAGTTGGAAAAATATGTTAAACCTTAAGTCAAACGTAGATCATCAATAGAAAAAAAAAAAAAAACAAACTATTTCAAAATTGTATATTGTTGGCCCTTAAAATTTGTGACTTTCATTAACGAAAACAATAGAAAATCTCATAGAAAATAATTAACTTAAAATGTAAAGAGACGTAAATATTCATTAAATGCAGGTATAGGCCAAAATAAATAAACCAGAGATATATCAATACCTAGCAAATATTTATACAGTATATTCAAAAGAAGGAAAAACAAAAAAGGAACTAATACGTGCAATAAATGTGTGAAGAAAATTGACTTTTGCACTGTTGACTGCAGGATACGTTGAGTTTACTAGAAAAAAAAAAACTCTGAAAGAGAAAATTAAACTATCCGTAATTTGGATTTGACTATGAGGAGATATACATAAAATTTAATCTTGCCACAATTCCTGTAGTTGTTGTTAAAAAAAAAATTTAAAGATTTCTTGCTTTTTTGCACAGTCATTTCATTTTAAAACCATTTGAAGACACTTTCTGCTGAAAGGAAAACACGAATTTATATTTCTAAAATAAAAAATCAATAAATACAAGAAGAAAGTAAAAATGTAACAGTCATTATTAAAAATGTTTTCCTTTCTTCGCATGTCGAATGTTTTTTTAGTGTTGCTTCTACCCAACTTTAAGGTGTTTTACTTATTTTCATCATTTTCTAACCTCTATCTAACTACCTACAAAAATACAGGTCAACGTTCAATATCAATATGTGAGTGACAACGCTGTTTTTGACAGTGCTGTCAAAAATATACTGTATGTCCTTGTAGGGATAACTAACAGTAGTGCAATTAAATCGCTCATCAATTTCATGCACACAAATTGTTTTTGACTTTTTTTTTTTTTGTGTGTGTTTCCTTTCACTTCTGTGAGAGGGGGAGCGGCGAGGGGGGGGGGGGCATGACATTGAAATTATACTTTGTTGCAAATTATATAGCCAACACTTTTCTACTGTACTATATTATAACTGTCTAGCGTTGGTCTGTCTGGCCTGCCTGGTCATATATTTTTGAACTTGTATTATTCGTACGTTTTACGGAAAATTGTTAAGTGTTTGTCATTTGTCAATTTGTATGTCTCGTTTTTAGGCTTTATTCGTTAGAGTTTGAATTTGATGATGTTGATTGTTACGTTCGTTTGTGTTTTTGTTGTTAATTTATCTCTTTAATTCGTAAAATTTTGTGTTCTGTTATTTTGGTGATTTAATAAATTTCATTTCTTCATTGTTTCTTTAGTTAGCGCCGTCTATAAATATTTTTTTTTTTTTTTTTTGTTTTGGTTTTCTTGTCATTTTTTTTGAATTTTTTTTATTATGCCTTAACATATTTATCTTGTCATCTTAATAAAGCGTTAAAGAAATTATGGGTTTTATATTTATTGTATATGTATCTATATAAATTAAATTAATTAATAGCACTAGAGAAAAGTAATTGCATTTTAATTTGACATTTCTTGTGCCATTGTTGATATATAGTATTCTTAGATATTTATGTTTTTATATATGATAACAGAATTGCAGGCACTTTTAAGGAGACCTAGCACAAATTGTAGTAGGTCCAGTAATGCTAAGAAAAATGGTATGGCGGAAATTTCCCATGCACCCCCAAAATCTCGTTTTAGGGTCAAAAAACCGTTTTCAGGTAGATTCATGTAAACAATCGCTCATAACTTTGCTAATTTTTATTCGATTCACAATTTTCTTAGTTTCTTGTTCTTAGTTTGAAAGGGGGAAAATAATTCTTTCCGACCATGTATTGTTTGTTTTCATGAATTGTAAACTGGCAAGACTGCAGTTGAAAGTAGTTGCGATTTTTCGATTTCTTAAAAATTTTTCGGCTTGGACGATGTTTCTACGATATTATCCGATCTTGGAGATTTTTTGCGACAAAACAGTTCGAAACAGTGGCGTGCCTAGCATTTACTGATGAGGCAAGCCCAGTGCATTTTTTTTTTATCAAACAAAAAAGGCTAAAATTGACAATAAGGATGGAATGCTCTAGATCCCGATTGAAGCATTGAAGAAGGAATAGGATAGCTCTGTTTGGATTTTACCAACGTTTTTAGACGTGCTAAAATACTGACATTAAAAATACAAAATGAGCATATAAATTCAGGAGGTGAACGTAGAAAGGGCATTTTTGGACTTAAATTGATATAGGCTCCGCAAAGGTATCATTTAAAAAACAAATCGTTGAGTGATATACTATTTTTTAAACTAAACGATAATTTCTCTTAATATAAACCTTATTAATAAAACTGCAAATTATCAAATATAAGAAAATGTCAACGGAATGATAAAATCCAAATTGCAAAGTAACTAAATGTATGGATGTAAATGAGCAATGCGAACAACGCCCTCCGTGGCATTGAATACATTCTGTCAAATAAGAAATTCTCATTTTAAATTTTCCCTCTGAGAATATTTCAAAAAAATTTGTTTCCCAGGTTGCGATTTTTACTATGGGTAAAAATATCGAACAAAGAGTTTGTGTGAAATTTTGTGTTTCAAACGAAATTTCTTGTGCCAAAACGTTGGAAATGTTGAAAAAAACATTTGGTGATTCAACCATGTCAAAAACTCAAGTTTACGATTGGTATAAATCGTTCAAAGAGGGGCGAGAAGAAGTGAACGATTTGCCACGTTCAGGACGGCCTTCGACCTCTTCAACTGAAGAAAACGTCGACAAAATAAAGGAAATGGTGCTCGAAAATCGTCATTATAGTTTGCGAGAGATAGCCCAAGAAATGAACATGTCTCATGAGACCGCTCGTCATATTTTGGTTGATGTTTTGGGTATGCGGAAAGTCTCAGCGCGATTGGTGCCAAAAGATCTGAATTTTCTTCAAAAAGTGAATCGCAGTAAGGTGGCTGAAGACATGCTTAAACGCGTAAATTCCGATCCAACGTTCATCGAACGCATCATAACTGGTGACGAGACATGGGTTTTCGAGTACGACATGCAAACAAGTCAACAATCATCGGAATGGCGCGCCAAAAATGAGCCGAAACCGAAATCGCAACGCACACAAAAGGTTGACTTGTTCTTAATGACGCCGTAACCAAACTAAATGACACATAGCAATAAAAATTCACAGAATAGTGGTTGACAGTTGTGCCAACCTGGGAAAAATTTTTTTTTGAAATATTCTCAGAGGGAAAATTTAAAATGAGAATTTCCGGGTACCACCGCTAACACTTATTCTTAAAGAAAGAAGCTCTACAGTTCACATGTAAGCTCATCTCGGAATCAGAAGGAACGGCGGGTAAAACAATTCCGGATCCGGATCTAATCCAAGAAATTAACCTGGTTGAAAGCTTTAGTATTCTTTCTACCGATAAATGTCTTCCGCATTACAACTTCTGCCACAACTTTAATGTCACATTCCCTGATAAGAATAACTGGAAAGAGGTCAGGCTAAAGTTTACAGGCGACTATCATGTATGGTATACAGATGGCTCCAAGACACACGAAGGAGTTGGGGCAGGAGTGTACGGAGTAAGACCAAAAAAATATATTTATGCTGGTATGGGCACAGGTAACTCAGTTTTCCAAGCCGAGGTGCATGCCATCGAGCTTTGCCTAAGGGAGTATGAAAACAGATCTGTGCACAGCAAGAACATTTACATACACTCTGACAGCAAAGCGGCTCTTCTTGCACTAACTGCATATAAAATTACCTCCAAACTAATTTGAGACTGCCTACAGCTCCTAATCTGTCTAGCTTCTCATAACAGAGTACAACTCATTTGGGTGCCAGGGCATAGAGGACATGTAGGCAATGAAATGCAAGGAAAGGAGCATCCAGTGAATTCACTGGACCACGACCATTCTGCGGTCTACCATGGAGTTCCGTTAAAATCAGTTTAAAAAATTGGCTGGACAGTAACTCGCTACAATACTGGAGGGAAACCCCCGGTAACAGACAAGCTAGATCATTCATGCCAAAGATCTGTCAACGCAGAACTAAACAACTGCTTAATTTAGGCAGGAACCAAATCCGAATTACCACAGGATTCTATACAGGGCACTGTAGGGTCAAAAAACACCTATCGAACATGGGTCTAGCACAAGACGATACGTGCCGAATATGTAACGAGGAGGAAGAAACAGCAGAACATATTTTATGCCACTGTGAAGGTCTAATGAGGACCCGACTTCGTTACTTGGGAAACTCTATCCTACAACCGCAAGACATTGCGGATTGTTCTCCTAAAGAGATATTAAATTTCCTCAAAGGAAATAAACTCATAGGAGAACTATAAACACAATAAATCTTTGAGGTATATCACAATAGGCCCTAGATGGCCGCAGTGATCTGGGAAATTATTGCCCACCTCCGTATTAATCTAATCTAATGGATGTAAATAAGTAAAACTATTATTTGAAAAATCTTGTTTTGCTTCATTTTTATTTGAACCTGAACCGGAACACACTGTTATTTTTTGCTTGAACCTGAACCTGAACATGCACCCAAATTTATCCGGTTCGAAACTCTGCTAAAAACTAATGGCGCAAAAAAATAGGAGCAAAAGAAAGTGGAGTAAATACTTTCCAAATGCCAAACAAAAACTGAAAGCCAGTTCCTTTAAGTTCTATATAAAATCATACATATTAGTAGAAAATTGGTATGCTGCTACTTTTTATGGAACTGCACATACTAAAAAAGCTATTGAACTTCCTATAAGAATAAGCGAGATAGCATGTTATGAAAACATACATTTTCAAATTTTAAAAGCCCCGTAAAAGCCAACTTGATGAACTGCGATAGCATGAATGCTTGTGTGTATTTTATATAATCCACATTTAATTTTTTATTAGTACATATACGAGCTATTGAAAAACAGGGTGATACAAATAAAAAATTTTAAAAGAAAATTATTCTTTCAGCTAAAACAAAAGTAGTAATTTTTTAAGTACATATTGTACAAATTTTCAGTTACCAATTCTTAGGCAAGCCCGGCTTTTGGGCTTATATGAACGTACCGCCACTGGTTCGAAAGTAAATTTAATGTCGTTTCGTTTGATTGAAATTGGATGAAAATTGACGGAGTTGTGTGAATTTTAAGATTTTAGAAACATTTTATTATTTATAATCATTCAGTGCAGTGCACAGTGCAGAATGCTCTTTGATTCAAAAACGTTTGCGTCTTTCCTTTCAACGACTAGCAGTAATCAGCAAGCAAGTTGATGGAGCTCTTGTCTTGGAAACGTTTTTCAATGATTTCTATTTTCTGGTGGAGTCACTCACCTTATCGCGGTGTTCTTACTGAACCTTTACTAACAAAAGAAAGTTATTTTCCGACCCGCTTCATTAATCAAAGTTTCAGTGCTCAGTTTAAAATTGTGATATGCTATTATTTACCAGAATATGTAATTTCATCACTATATATACAATGGGCCCAAGATATAGAGTTTTAAAAATTTCGCATATATAAGAGGTGGGCGTGGTAATAATCCAATCTATCCCATTTTTGCAATAATATATGGCAATAAAAATGTTTACAAGTACACCAAATTTCATGATCATATCTATAATATATACCAAGTTATACTCTTTTCGCGGTTTTATTTGTATGGGAGGTAGGCGTGGCAATAGTCCGATCGTTATAATTTTTCACACAGTGATTGTTAATGACCTAATAAGCCAACAAACCAAATTTCAGAATTTTGGACGGCTAAAAATGGATTTGGCCCCATAGTGCAATGCACTGAATGATTATAAACAATAAAATCGTAAAATTCACACAACTCCATCAATTTTCATCCAATTTCATTAAAAAAACGGTCATTCGACACGACATTAAATTTACTTTCAAACTGTTTTCTCGCAAAAAATCTCCAAGATCGGATAATATCGTAAAAACATCGTCCAAGCCAAAAAATGATTAAACAAATTCGAAAAATTGCAACTACTTTCAACTGCAGTCTTGCCAGTTTACAATTCATGAAAACAAACAATACATGGTCGGAAAGAATTATTTTCCCCCTTTCAAACTAAGAACAAGAAACTAAGAAAATTGTAAATCGGATAAAAATTAGCAAAGTTATGAGCGATTGTTTAAATGAATCTACTCAAAAACGGTTTTTGACCATAAAACGAGATTTTGGGGGTGTATGGGAAATTTCCGCCATACCATTTTTCTTAGCATTACTAGACCTACTACAATTTGTGCTAGGTCTCCATAAAAGTGCCAGATCACTGTCACACAGTGTAGTTAATTTATTTTTGTTAGAAATCAAAGTTATTGATTTCCAATAGAACGTCGTAATTTTTCGCATAATAAATTTTTACCAACGCTTACTTACCTTTAAAATTTATGTTAAAACTTACCTGCAATTGTTGAAACAAAATGTTTTGCTTATAATCTAGTTATGATTTTTTTAGTTTACCCTGTAAAGAAGAAATAAGAAAATTTAGAACGGATATCAAAAAAGAATAAAACATTGAATCATTCTATTAAAAAAATAAAGTTCAACTAACTAAAGTCAAAGGAAATTGACATTCTTAGAGAACAATTGTTGGGCAAAAATTCGATCTAACCTTAAATTAAAAGTGACTGCGAAAGTCTAACATTAACCCGCAAAGCCTATTGTGATAATCTAACCATAAAAACGCTTAAATTTAAGGAGCAATATTTTTGTTGATTTTGAAGATTCGAAAACTTTTCATTGGTTTGGGCTTAGGCACAACACGATTAATCCTTCCGCAGCGTTTTGATACAACATCATTAGTAAATGGTTTTTTGTTTTGGCTTACGAAAGCAAGGACGTATTTAGGGGGGAGGTTTTGGGGATTCTGACCACCCCCCGAAATGTGGAGACTTTATTCTAATTTTTGAGATTAATTGTCAATGGATAGGGAAAAAGTCAAAATAAAATCTATTTAACGATATTTTTTACTCCCAGCGGTTTTTTTTTCCTGAAAAGTCAAATATAAAAAAATAAATTTGAAATCTTAGTTACACTATGCGATCAAATCCGATTTGTTTTCTTCGGCATGAGGTTTGACTACGGATTCAAAAAGAGAAGGTGATACTGAGCACTCCTGCATTCATAGTTTTTCTAAGTCAGTAACTGTTTTTAGTTTAAAGTTTCGTACTGAATCAGTTTGAAAAGTTTAAAAATTAATAAAAAATAGATAAAATTATCGGATCCTTTTAAAATTAGACTTGCTTGACCCCATTTTTTTTTGCCTAAAACTTGACATGATGGAAAGTTTTTGTTTTTGATTAATGCTTAGTCCCTCAGAAAATTCCTGTATCAACGTTATAGTCCAGCTTGGGTCTTGCCGTTGCTCTTACCCTCCCGGGAAGACAAATAATCCGTGAAATTCTTACTGAAAGTCACGGTTGGAATGATGGTAGCCCGTTTTATTAGCTGTAGACTACTGTCTGCAGTTCCTATGCATACTGAACTTTATACTGATTACGTTTAGCTAAACTTTAATGACTCTTTTGGTTTATAAATCTCACAACTGCGAGACAAAATTTGATCAATCTTGTTATATAATCTTGAGAGAGTAAATGACAAGGAGTTATAAACGTACTTGATATTGGACATAAGATACAGGGTAGATCATTTAAAGTGGAAACATTTGTTTCTGAAAAAAAAAACATTAAAAAAAAAAATTGTTATTGTTCATTTACTTTAGTTCAAAGAAATTTGTTCCAGCTGCTCGTTTTACTTCATTTTCCACCGTTTAGGTCAATGATTCCGCAGATATGGCGGCGATTTCAGGTCGTATATTGGCTTTCGATTGCGCTAAAGTCCTTGGCTTATTTGTGTAAACCTTGGACTTCAAATAATCCCACAAATAAAAGTCTGGCGGCCAGCCAAAATCGCCATTTTCGATATGATGGGAACAATGGTCGCAGTACATTGTTTTTTTTGTTGAGCTGTGTGCAGTGTAGCGCCGTCCTGTTGAAACCAGTAGCCATTTATGCCATATTCACGAACAATGGGCATCACAAAAACCCGTTATCATGGCTCGATAACGCTAGCGCGCAAACACCGAACCAAACAGTAACATTTTAATCTTAAACTGGATGTTCTGTAATTTATGAAGGGTTTTCGGTGGCATAAAACCGGCAATTTTGCTTATTTACGCCTCCATTCAACGCGAAATGTCCCTCGTCTGACATGATGATTTTCCGCCAAAAGTCAAGTTCATTTTCAGCCATTTCGATGGTCTATTTGGCATAATTAAGGCGACGCAGTTAATCAACTGGGTTCATCTTTAAATCGCTACGAATTATGCGTCGGAGAGTGACTCGAGGGATGTCGAATTCCTGAGAATGGCGATAGTTCGATGTCGTTGGAGTCTCCTCAATACGGGCTCGTATGGCTTCAATTTTTTATCGGAACGTCTTGTTCGTTGTCTGATTGTGTGGCTCTGACTTTACTAACACTACCGGAACTCACAAATTTTGCGTATAAACGCATCGGGAGTACTTTTAACTTTATTTTTTTTTTTTTACGAAACACGAGTTTAGTTTTCATGATTGAGAACTTATTTTGAATGTATAGCTGAACAATTTCAGCGCATCTTTACGGAGTGTACTGTTCAAAGTTATAAATTTCGTTCGACTATCGCTTCAAACGCGGTATGCCATTAGTTGATCTGACAGCGCTGTCAAAAGTTATATGGTTGCCAGATGCTTCCATTTTAAATGACCAACCCTGTATTTGTATGACTTCTACAACAGGTTCAACGGGCTGAAAGTTCTCTGAAATCACCAAAGCTTAGATCTCTGCTATTCAATTTGCAGGCAAATAAAACATTAGAGAAAAAACTGAGAAAAACTTACATTTTCAATTAACGATCGATCAAAAAGCTGGTGCTGTGTACCAGTTCTCCTAACATCAAGTAACAAAACTACAAAGCACTTTAAGTTAATATTTGTCAAGACAAATAACTAAAATTTCAGACCACATCAAATCAAGGCCTGATTTCAATCGGATTAGTTTCATGCCCAACACTTTTGCAGAACTCAATTCAACACTGAACTTTCTTTGGTTTCTTTTTGAAATTATAGCAAATCAAATACTACTCTGTCAATTCAATATTTTATAACGTCCAGTCTAACTAATCTGTCTTTACTAAAATTATTCTGTAAATTTTAATAAAAAAGTAAAATAAGAATATGGTATAAATCGGAATCGTGGCGGATTTCTAAACGGGTGTCTGACGTTTTTTTTTTTTTTTTTTTTTTTTTTTAACGAGGAGGAAAGCATAAAAAGCCACCCAGTCAGTGCGTGACATTCTCACGCTAAAACCACCTCTCGTCCGTACGGATATTCCTCCCGGAACCACCGTTAGGTATTACGTCGGAAGGCCGTAATGAGCTTAGTGCTCAATCGTCAGTATTGGTTTCTGTCCAATTCTGTTCGGTTTTATCGTCGGTTGACGATATCTGGCTCCATATTTGTAGTATTTGCCGTGCGCTCGACTTTGCGCGCACGTTCTGCATCATACAGAGTGGTCATCATATCTGCAGCAACCTTGCATGCTGCATTCCATTTTTCCGCTGTGTTACACATCTGTGTCGTCAGATTTCTTTCTGTAGGGGGTTCTCCAAAGGCTTTCTCCAGCTCATCTCTGTTTTTGTTGAAACGTGGGCATATAAAAAGTATATGCTGCGCGTTCTCCCGTTCCTCTGGGCATCTTGGGCAAAACGGGTCTTCTTCTCCGGTGTTGATTTTATGCAAGTACTGCTTGAAGCACCCATGGCCACTAAGCAGCTGCGTAATGTGGTAATTCAGTTCACCATGTCTGCGTGATATCCACTCTTCTATATCCGTAATGAGATTGTAGGTCCATCGACCCTTCTCGGATGACTCCCATCTTCGCTGCCATTCCATGATGGAACGCTGTCTTTCTTCTCTTCTTATGGCTTCGGTTGATTTTGTGTCACTGTGCGATACGCGCTAGCAGCCCTCAGGGCACTGAGCCTATATATCGAACGGATATCCTTCTGGTGTGTTTTCTTGCTGTCCGCCCAGATAGGTGCTGCATACAAGATTACTGACGTAGTAACCGTTGAAAGCAGCCGGCGCCTGCCCTCACGCGGGCCTCCTATATTCGGCATGATGCGTGTTAATGCGCTGTTTATTCGTGCTGCTTTTCCACTAGCAGCTTTCAGGTGATCCTTGAACGTCATTCTAGAATCTATAAGTACTCCTAAGTACTTAATGTGTGGACACGAGGTGATGTTATGATCACCAACCGTGATGACCAGCTCTGCACGTGCTCTTCTGGTACTCAATACCACGACTTGCGTCTTCTGCTCCGCCAATTCCAGCTTCGAGTTGTACAGCCATCTTCTCACTCTTGAGATGACATCGTTACATATAGCCTGTAGCGAGTCCAGGTTCTTGGCTACTGCCACTATCGCGATGTCGTCTGCATATCCTACGATTGTTGTATCCTCCGGGAGATCCAATTTGAGGATGCCGTCATACATTGCGTTCCATAGTGTTGGGCCGAGAACGGAGCCCTGCGGAACGCCTCCTTTGACACGATACTGCTTCACGCCGTCATCAGTATCGTATATTAAAATTCTGTTGTCGAAGTAGTTTGCGATTATTTGCAACAGGTATTCCGGTACTTCGAATCCTCTCAGTGCACTCATAATCTGAGGCCAGTTCGCCGAATTGAAGGCATTTTTGATGTCCAACGTCACTACGGCGCAGTACTTCTTCTTGCCGTTTCCCCATTGGTTGCCGCTGGTGGCCTCGCGTGCAATATTTATCACCGTTTGTATTGCGTCGACCGTGGATCGTCCTCTTCTGAATCCAAACTGTCGTGCTGATAGCCCTCCTGGCTTTTCAAGCCACTCCTGGAGCCTGTCCCCTATAATGTGTTCGAGAACTTTGCCCAGTGTATCCAGCATGCATAACGGGCGATAGGATGCCGGTTCATCCGGCGGCTTCTTTGGTTTTAGTAGGAGGACTAACCGCTGTCGCTTCCATGTGTCTGGAAAAACTCCTTCTGTCAAGCATGCGCTGTGTGTCTGACTTGCCCATCTCTACATATTATATACCTATATAAATTATCTTAAAATATATCATTTTCAATTACTAATTGATTCTCAAAGCATATGTAATATATTTATATATATGTATGCACCTAGAAAGAAGATTTTTAAGAAAATCTCATTTAGTTATGTACATATTTTAAATTTCACACATGTTGCACTGATGCTGGAAACAGACTTGATTGAAAAAAAAAAACAAACAAAAAAAATATTAAATAAATAAATACTGAAATTGAATATGTTTGGAATGCTGAATAATGATTGATACTTTTAAAACATCTTGAAATTTTGAAGAGTTTGAGTTCAGTAGCGACTTCAAAAATTCCCCCAAACGGGATTTAATTTTCTCGTTCCTTTAAATTTGTTTTTGATTTATGAACAATGATTAAAATATATGAGATGTTCACTGTACATATTTATCCCCTTTATGATCCGCTAGTGAATGTATACATTTTACTAAAGTTTTTCGTTTTCAGAACTTTTTTGAATTTCAAATTTTAAGTCGCAATTTATAAATACCATAAAATCTCAAAAAGGATGATGTTAACTGATGCCAGTTCGACGTACTTCAAAGTTTTGTATCACCAGGGCCGTAGCCAGGATTTTTTCGGGGGGGGGGGGGAGGGGGGGTTACATTCGAAGAAAATTGACATTGACTTGCCATTACTGATGATGAGCCCGACCTCAAAACAATTACCAAAAGTACTAAAAATTGTCAAAGGCTCATTTTTTTTCAAATGATTATCAGTGGGAATTTAGGCCATGATAAGGAATCTGGATGAGGTTGGCTTATATTCCCAAAATTCGTACAGTTACTGCATTGAGAGAGGTCTTTCGAGTCGGGGTGCTCTGAGCAATAATGGGTTAAGGGATTAATTACATTTTAAGATTGTTTCCTAGAACTTTGGAGCTGATCCACTACTACTGCCCTAGCGAATAAAATGGTTCCTAATGTTTGTGAATGAATTTTTTATACTGAACATGAATCTGAGTTCAAAAATTTCCCATCATGCCACGTTTTAGAAAAAATGGGATGGAAAACCCTAAAATAGAATTTTTGGCCATTTTTTTAAATTGAAGAGCTGAACACTGGCGTGCTACAAACTTCGAAATCCAGAAATTATAGGCTGAATCATGCCCTTCTAAATGAGCCCTAAACCCGAAACTGTAAATCTAAAACTGTTACTGACCTAGAAAAACTATAAATGCAAAATTGCTCAGCATCACCTTCTCTTTTTGTATCCAAATTCAAACCTCATGTCAAAGAAAACAAATCGGATCTGGTCGCATAGTGTAACTAAGATTTCAAGTTAATTTTTTTATATTTGACTTATTAGAAAGAAACCGATGTAAGTAAAAAATATTTAAAAACTGTTCAATAGATTTTATTTTGACTTTTTTGTCATCCACTGGCAATGAATATCAAAAAATAGAAGAAAGTTTCCACATTTTCTAAATACGGCCTTGTGTATCACAATTTACAATTAAGTACTGAGTTTGGGCATTAAGTATTTCGAAATGACGGTGCACAAACTTGGATTGATGTCTTTAGAAATAGGTTTAAAATTGGTAAAAAATTTAAATTAGTTTTTTCTAACAAAGGAGCTGTACTTTAGTTATTACCTAACTATGTGACTTTATCTTTGGTTTATTCCTATGGAAAGCTTAGCCATAGTGGCTAGTATTAGTTTCTTTACAATTGGCGTTTTCCTGGACCGTATTATATTATAAGGTTTGTGTCAAGGCTAACATTTGAATAACAGTAAGTATAGAAGGTTAAGATCTTCGATATTTCTGACATTTTCCCTTGAAATATTGGGGGTATTCACATTTTCATGGTATCTGGTGTGGTATCTCTCATTCGTTGTACATTTCATTTTTCATATAAAGTTACCACAGATCTAGAATGAACTCTGAACACGCATTTGTTATTTTTTGTATTTGTATTTGCTCTTTTAATCAGTCGTCTGGCGATATGCCGAAGAAATTTTTGATGACAGAAAGGTTTTTTAAGGGATAATGAATGGTAAATTAATAGACAAAACTTTTATAAGTTACTCTAAGATGATAATGTAGCACGATGCCAATTTATATTAGTTTCTAATGTAATCGGAGATCTGAAAATTGAGAACGAGGATTTAGATTTTTGATTACTCTCACTGGCTATACTTTGTTGAATAAAATTTTATGCTTCTTCACCAAGGTTTATCCCCGAATTCCCACTTTAATTTATTCGTGATTTCCCAATAAATTTCTCTTTTAGCAGTTAAATTAATAATAACAATTACATTTAATTTTATTTTAATTAAAAGAAAAACAAAAAAAAAATTATATATTTCTCAATTAATCTTTATAATTCTGGCATATGTTTATCAATCGTACAACAATCGAAAAACCACAGCGAGGAGTGAATCAAAAATTCTTACACAGTTTTTGAAAATTTATTTTGTGAACAATTCCTGTTATTTTTTTTTTTTTTTTTGGGTTTTTGATGCCCAATAAATAAATTTTATTTAAATGTTAATAAAATAAAATTAAATGCAATGAAATGAAATTTATGTCATTCACAAACAAAAACATTTATTAAACTTAAAATTGTGCAATATAAAAATAAAACAAATATTTTTGAAAACGTTGTTGTTGTTGATTTTTCAGACATTTTTGCATGTTTTGCATGTACTTTGTAGTTGTTGTTGTTATTATTATTATTATTGTTCTTGTTATATTTAGTTTTTACTTGTACATAGTTGTTGGTTTTACGTCAGTTTTTAGTACGTATTTAACCTAATAAATTTTAATAACAACAACAACAATTCAAGTAACACATCAACAACAGCACCAACAACTAATATTGCATGTTGTTGCTGCAAATTGAAATGATTTTTTCATTCTTCTTCATTTATTTATTTAAATATTACTCGCTTTGGTATTTTGAATGAATTGTTATTTAATTATTTATTTGTTTAATTGTTTTTGAAAAAAACATGTTTTGAAATTAATTCACAATTCACAAAAACCAGAACAATACACAAAAACTCTCTCCCTCTCTCTCTCTTTCTCTGTCGTTCTTTGATTTACACACAATCGAATGAAAAATGTTCTGGATGTGTATATAACTAGGAATAAGTTCAATATAAAGTCAGTCATCAGTTTATTAGTTTATTAGAATTGAATATTTGTTTATTTTTATAATAAATAGTAAAGCGAGTAAGAAATATGCTGCGTATATTTTTTGCATACATATAAGTCTATTCAAATAAATTGAAATACTCTAATTCTTTATGATTTTACATTGAATTTCGAAGTACATTTTATACTGTATGTAATCATCAAACTGAAGACAATCAGGAGCGGATCTAAAATTTATGTTCGGTTGAAGAGTACTGCTAGAAATCGTAATATTCTTATTATCATGTAGACCAGTGTGAGGCAATTTTGATTTGCCTATTCACATGTGAAGAGGCTCACATTCGTTGCCGACGCAATGCTGTGACACGTACACTGTAAGCTACTTCGTGTAGCATACGAACTATTGACGAACAATGGCATTCGGCCAAAGTGTGAAAGCAATTTACTCAACGCAAATTATGTCAGCTGACATCAATGAGTACATGAGTAGAAAGTGAGGTAACTTCGACAACTTCGACGACCCACATGCACGGTTGCCACTTTGGTCCTTTTGGACCAAAAGTGGTCCTTTTATTTTCGTTTGGTCCACTGGTCCTTTTTTTTCTGAATTGGTCCTTTTTCAAAAATATTAAGTAATTAACTTTCATAAGAAAGTTGTAGTAATGAAAGGTTATATTAAACAAACTAGTGTCTTTATTCAATGCAGTAATATTATTTGGAATTTTTCAGAACAAAGTGTGTTGATGAGAATTTTTTTAAAAATCACTTTTTTGACCCAAAGTTTGTTTATTTGAATTAGGGAGAGCAGGCCCTTCCCGAAAAAACGGATTTTTGGCATTAAAATGTATTTAATAAATAGTAAAATAACAAATAAAAGAAACTAAATGGATACATGACGCACTAAATTCGGTGGCTATTTTGGTTCTTTTTCGCGCGAATTTTTTACTTTTTTTAAGTATGATTTGAATACAAATAATACCTTGACCTTTTAATTTGGGCGACACAAGTGCAATTTATGCATGATGTATTCATTTGTAGTCATATCTTTTTTTTTTAGTTATTTGTACTATTTTTTGAAAAAATTTTAGCGACAAGAACCCGAACCGGGAAAGGGCGGCACGCCCCAATTCATATTAACAAAATTTGAGTCAAAAAGTGATTTTTAATCCCAATCAGAAGTGTAATCTGAACATTTACCAATAATTTGAAAACAATAAAATAACTTTTTTTCAATACGCCTGCCTAATTGAATCCGCCTTGCTGACAATGGCTTCGTCAGTAAGTCTGCCATCATGTTTTCGGTCGGACAGTAAGTGCAACTTTTTATCTACTTAGTCCTTTTGAAAACAAACTCGCGCGTCTTTGTGCTTTTATTGGCCAGAAACCTGAAAGCTTTTCTCCTTCAATCGGTCTCAAGCAACTTTGTCTTCGTACAACTTTGGTGCGCTCATTTGTTGATTAAATCCACTCAAAATTCGCCGAAGTCACACCAAGTCTTTGCATGCTTCTGATAAAGATGTAAACACAGACCCGGTCGATGTAAGAGCATCTAAGTTGCTGACGAAATCTACTTTGGTTTCGATACTACTGAGTAGTAAAGATTTAGCAACGCCATTCTGTTGAGGAGTATATGGCACTGTTTTTTGGTTTTGAATACCGTTTTTTTCTAAATTTTTTCTTTGATATCTGATTTCAAAAATGATTTTACATTTGTATTCATCTATAAAAGAATATACTTTCTGCCTTGTTATTTTTTGATTTGTCGATATACTTGATTTATTTCCAGTCCCAAAAATGTTCTTTGTATCTGAATTGCTAACCATTTTTTTGTTGTTGTTTTTGATATTGTTTAATGTGATATATGTTTTTACTATATAACAATCTCTTAAACTATTATAAGTAGTTTTTACATTTTATACACTTTTTAATACATATATGCTATATGAACTTGTAAGCACTTCTTTTTTTGTTTTTTCTGCTAATATATAATGTGATATACTTATGTTTGTACTATATGTATAATAATCACTTAAAATATTATAAGTAATTTTTATATACCTTTCATTACATATGTGCTGTATGAATTTCTGAGCACTTTTTTTTTGTTTTTTTGTTTTAGTTTGATGTGATATATGAATGTATTCTCTAGCAATCGCTAAAAAAATATTATAAAATTGTTATACACATTTTATAATGTGCTATATTTACTTGTTAAATAAACAAAATAATTTTAAAAAAAATTTGGTCCATTTTTTTCCATTTTGGTCCTTTTTGCTTTTGTTTTTGGCCCCAAAAAAAGTTTTGATATGGCAACCGTGGTTGCGATCGCAATGGTAAGAATACAGTAAGTACATCGAGGTAGGTAGACCACAAAGAGAGCAAATTGAGAACAGAAACATATACAAAATAAAATGACAAAAAGCGACGAACATTTACGGTTATTTATTATTTCCATTCTCTCGACTGCTGAGCAGTGATGAAATTTCTAAATTTCAAATTGTACCTAATTGACCAAAAAAATTGTACCTAAATAGTATACTTCATTGGCTCATCGTTTTTGTAAGAAATTTAATTTTCATTTCTCTGTTATTACTGTTTTTAAGAGGATAATGTCTATAAGTAGGTTGAAAGTCATAAGAAGTTTACATTTCATAAAATTGTTACTAAATTTAAAAAATCTTATTATGGCTTTGAGACCCTCTTTTGACACCAATAAATTTTATTCGATTTGAAAAATTTTTTTTGCAATATTTTTCCCTTTATAAACAGCAATATCAGAGCTGTGAGCTTTGAAATCAGTCAACACTTATTACAAAATATTTCTTTTTGTAATTAAGTGTTAAATTTATTTTGGCCAATGATAAATTGTACCTAAAATGTGCCAATTGTACCTAATGTACCTTGTGGTTCGAAAAAGTCGGAAAAAGGTACAATTGTACCTACTTTTTCATCACTGCTGCTGACCACAATTGAGAGCGAAACTCTATTTCGAATATGCAAAAGTAAATGAGAGAAACAAAAAAACAAAAAAAAATTCTAAATTTGACAAGTAGCCGACTTCTAGAGAAATTTACTTTTATCATTAGTTGTGTTGTTTTTGCAAGAGTTCGTTCAACTATAATTGTTGTTGTTTTCTTTTAGGTTCAAGAAGAAATCATCGGTGTTGCTCCTTATGAAGCAATAACTTATTAAATTTTCTTCGGGCAATCGAAATTCGTGCAACTGGGGGAGGGGAAAGCAGTCGACTATTGTATATGTGTGTGTAACGACCATTGAAATACACTCTCTGTCACAGCACTAGCGGATCCAAATATTTTCTAAGCGCCTGGTTATATTGGTGCTCGGTGTTCGACGAACACAAAACATTTTCTCACGTGCTCGGTCAAGGTGGTTACATTCAGCTCGTTGCACAGTTGTTTTTTTTGTAAAAATATACTCTTTTGTTTAATACTATTTTGTATGTAATGATACTGTTTTGTAAAATAACTCATTGCCACCCTGAATACTCGGCGTGCTCGCTGGACAATACACCGAGCATATCGTGTTCGGTGTGAGAGTGAGCAAAGACTCTCTCTTCGTGTTCGGTACAACAACAATTTCATGGTGTTCGCCGAGCATACTCCCAATATAACCACAGACTTAGGGAAAGCTTTCATTTTTATTTTTTTTAGTTCCTCACCAACAATTGAAATATATAATTTTTGTAGCGGTAAGGGGGAAAGGGGCTAGGTTTATCCCCAAGACCTCCTCACGTATGGTTCAAAAATAAGTTGCTGTCTTGTTTAGATTAGCGTTTGAGAGCAGAAATCAAGTTACTCTGAGGCCCTAGCGGATCTTAAGGAGACGATAGGCTGGGCTTATGAGCAGTGACATTAGATGGATAGATAAGGACCCAAATTCTATTGAATTTCTCGCGAATGACGACAACACTACTGCTACTTTAATAGCAAATTCTATAAATTTATTGAAATAGTAGTAGTAGGTGCTTTAACCATTCAGTTCTCTGTAGGGTACAAACTTTTGATATTAGCTTAAAGTAAAGTGTTTTTCATAGACATATATAAGTTCGTTCCTTGTCATCGTCATGCTGTTCGATGAGGATGGGTGCCAGAATCATTAAATTTCTACAGAATACGTCTAGAGAGATAGTGAGATCAGCTAGGTCGGTTTGCATCAGCAACAATTGAATTGAGGCACGGGTAACCAGAACCCTTTAAGCTCTTAACGCATTTCTATTTAAAAATTTCCATATGTGTAAAATTTGCTATAAACTTCATTTCCTTTCCTTAAAGTTTACTTTTTCTTTGTTCCAACACTAGACTAGTTGTTTTTCGAACTAAGTCAATAAGTCTAAAATGCAAAAGGACTGACTTGCTTATCAGCTCGTCAGCTTCAAAATCAAAATATCGGAAAATAAATAAAAATAGCAACAATTCACAATAGAGCGAGTACCTACAATACACTACACACTTTCTGTTTGTATAATGAAACTACTTTTGGCGACAAAGTATGAAAGTAATATTGAAATAAATATTACAAAAACAACAAGAAATAGTAGTAGTTGAGGAAGAAGAAGAAGAAGAAGAAAACGAAGAATCAGAAGAATAGAAAATACTAATAATAATCTACACAAAATAAATTTATGTGCATTTCCGTTTTTGTTTTTCCTTCCGCTAAAGTAAATAACAAATATTATTATCGCACAACCGCAACCAAACAACGCAGCAAAGCAAGCCAGCAACCCAACCAGGGAAAGACCAAAGGAGAGAGACCCCAAAACTAAAAAATAATACCAACTATATAAATGCTAAAAGGAGTGCAAGATATCAAAATATATGTATATATATAACTACCACTAAGACAACAACTACCACGAGAAAACCAACAATGTATGTAAACAATATCAAAATCAACAGCAACAGCAGAAAATTAAATAATGTCTCAAACGACTTCTTATGAAATTTTTGAAATTTGTTGCTTTATATATATATATATGGAGTGTGTGTGTGCGTGTGCGCCATGGTGGACAACGGAAGCCAACATTGGCACCATAGTCAAGTCAGCCAAACCAACATAGCACCGAGTGGACAACAAACAATAACTGAAGCAGTAGCAGCAACTGTGGAAATAGCAGTGACTACAATTTCAATATACTCGCAGTTACTCATCATATGCGGGCACAGAGTTTTCTTCACTCCAAAGGAAAATTCCAACACAAACTAACAAATAAACACACAAAAATTATTAATGACCAAAATGAGTATGACGCGCGACGTCTTGTTGTGAAATATTTTAGAACGTGGCAATTTTGAATTTTTATACAGCACACAAAAATTCAGACATTCACAACCACACGAAAAGCGAAAAACCGTGTTGATTGAACAAACAAACACACAAACACAAAAAAAAAGAAGCACAAAACAAACAAACACTAATTAAATATTTTGTTGTTTTTACTGTTGCTGTTGCCTGAACCTTACGCATTCAGCTCTCGTCTCGTCCAACACTCATTTAGAATATAGTTCTTTGCAGTTAGTTAATGAGTTATTTTGCCCATTCGAATATAGAATTTTATTTTCAACTTCGATTTGAATATTTTGTTTGCATCGTTGTTGTCCTTCTAGGACGAGACCAGAAAAATGCCGCCGCAACAAAGTATTCATGTAAACATTGATTGGGAAGGAAGCAAATGCGCATTGCGTTGTACGCGTGTTGCCCAAACGTTCATTTGTCCGATTGTCCATTTATAGTATATGGTATATATAATGATATTATTTTGTATACAGCAACTTTTCGTTAACAGCTGAAATGAGTATGGATTTAAATTGCAGCACAGTTCAATTTTTGCCATTTGTATTTGTGTTTAGAAGTAATCTAAAAAATCAATTGGGGAAAATGATAGCAACAGCTTAAATAAACAATATTGGTAAAATCAACAATTGCTGCAACATTTTTTAATTTTAATTGGAATAATAAATAATAATAATTACTATAAGAGAAGAGAAGAAACTTAAGAGAACCAACAAAGAGAGTAATTTGATTGGCGCTCTCAAAATTAGAATTGCTAAGCAGTGACGGATCAAAAAACCTGCGTTTCCTTTTGTTTAATTAAAAGTTATCAGACAAACCAAAACCTAAACTAAAAACCGGACCAAAAACCAGTACAAAAATTTTATCAAAATTCACACCAAAATTTAAACAAATTCACGACGAAATTCAGAAAAAAAAGGATAAACTAAAATTAAAACCAAAAATCGGAAAAAAAAAGTTGGCAAAATTAAAACCAGAGAACAAGAATAAACAACGAACCGTTTTTTTCTTTTGGTTTTTTGTGCGAATAAACAATAATTTACAAGGAAAAATGGAAGTAAGCGAAACGTAAAGTTCGTACTTTTGATACAAACCAAAACTAAATACTAAAAAACTAACCATTCGTTTGATGATCACTAGGATGCAAACATATAATAATTTGCTCAGTTCATTTAACAATTCGGCAATAGACACATTTTTTTTACCTTTCCTGACCAAATTATTGTGTATGTATTCTAGTGATCACTAAACGAATAGTTCGTTTTATGTATTTAGTTTCTCTTCCACTAATTGACAGAACGTTTCGTTTGATTTGAACTCAAACCACAAATCAGAGCAATGCCGAAGGAGATTAAAAATCAGATCAAACTCAGACCTAAATTCAAACCAAAACTCAGGACAAACAACAGACCAAAATTGAAATTAAATTCAGACCAAAGCTCAGATCTGAATTCAGACTTAAAATAAGAACCAAATCGTAAAAAAAAGCATTGTGACTCCATGCACTCACAGTAGAAGCGAAACTATGTTGTTTATTAGAAAATTGTTTTAAAAAAATTATAAAACATTCTGTTGAAGTTTTTGCAGTCTTCTTCTCTCTATTTTGTTGTTGTTGTTTTCTTCTGTTGATACTCTCTACACTTATCAGCACAAACACAACTTAGTATACGTATATAACACATGAAAGGAAAACAGCTATATGCAGTCAAGCTCTCTCACTAAAGCACATTGAGATAAAACTGCAAGTTCAGTTATATGCAATCAAGCCGAGACTTCATTGTGAACTCTCTCACTAAAGCACATACGATAAAACTGCGAGAAGTTGTCTCTCTGCTTTATTGTATGTAGCCGAATAACAACTGCATAACTTCGTTTCTTACTGATTTTGTTTGAGTGCAACAAAAACAAATCGTGACCGTTGTTGTTGAAACTTTTGCACTCTTCGTCTTTTTACATTTATCAAACATGATGTAGCACACATATATAACACACGAAAGGAAAACAGCTATATGCAGTCAAACTCTCTCACTAAAGCACATTGAGATAAAACTGCAAGAATTCGACTCTCTGCATGATTTTATGCAGCCGATCCCTTCGCATGACTTCGTTCGCCAAACTCTAACAACAGCATAACTTCGTTTCTTATTAGTTTCGTATGAGTGCAACAACAACAACACGACTTCCGTTGCAAAATTTTCGATTTACCTCACTTCAAAAACAGAAAACGAATTAAAAACCAAATAAAAATCATTATCATGTTCTACAATCATCGAATATCTACAAGTTGACCTTCAAAATTTTAGGTTTATTGTAGTCTAAATGTATAAGAGAAGCTGAAGCCTGTAGAAAGATTTTAAACATTCACATTTTTGAGAGAGTCTGCCTTTATAGCTGCCTCTGGATCCAACACTGTGATTATGCATAGTTCGCTTATGACTGTATTTACGTGGTAATTGCTTCTATTTCGCTGATAATATACAAAACAATAAAAACGAATTAGAATCAGACTCGGTTCTGGTTCTATTTTCGATGCGACGACGTCCGTTTTAAAAGTTCATTTGTTATTGTACAAACCAAAGCCAAATTAGCTATGAATTAATCCGTTAACGTTCTCGTATTAAAACTCGATTCGGATTAATATTAACTACCACGGAAATGCAGCTAATCTCTACAACGCCAATGCTGCGGATATTGAGAGAAAAGTATGTAATAAAAGTTAATTTCAAAAAAGTAAAAATATATTTTTCATAGGTAATTGAGTCAGGTATTTTTACTTTTGCTATGAATAATCCTAATAGAAATCAACAGAAATAACAACACAATTGATTTCGATTGTGGGCGATATATTGGGCAAACCTCTGGTTATCAGTTATTCAAACCTCACTCCGTCAACAACACACTGAAGCGGTAATTTCAGTAGCTAATCTTACTTTTTCCCTGTGAGTAGAAGGCCGTTGCCAATAATAAAATAGAAAGTAACTAGAATTGGAAATGAATGGCAGATTGCCGACATATCTCATATGATAGGGCACAGCTGTTCAGCTAAGCCTGTCACTCGACAAACCTAGCGGCATTATAACCGTAAAATAGTGCTGTCCATGCTTCAGCATAATACATCGATGCCCACTGCTCTAAACTCAGCAGGGTCGCCCTAATTCCTGGGTCTCGACCATACCGAATACGTTGACGATGGCAAAGATTTGATAAACACGGCAAGGATTTCGATTGAAGTTAAGAGGGAAAGCCACTGTGACGGGTCAAACAAATTTGTTTATCTTAAATTTAAAGTTTATGTATTCAAAAATATGTGTCCTGAATTCCAAGTTAAAATTCCAAAATCTGCCTGAGTTACAGCCATTTTAGTAATAGTAAGTAGACTGAAAACTTAATGGACTGAAAACTTTAAACGCGTTTTTCTCAAAACGACTTTTTTTGAACTGGTCGCGTCGATAACTCGTTCAAATTTTAAGCGTAACTTAGATTTTCAAATTTTTGATTTTTACTATTTTTTAAGCTCTTTTGAAACAAAAAAAAGGGTCGAAAAAGTGAAAAAATTTTCAATCAGTCGCAAAAAAACGCAACGTACGACGAGAATTATACTCATCTATAAAAACTAAAAATTTTTTGTTCTGAAAATCCGTTCTTGAAAAATCGGCGCGACCATGGAGGTGCAAAATTTTTTCGGGCTCCACGGTAAGGCCCATATCTTCAAAACTATTCAATATTTTTTAATAGAAATTTATGGAAATATTGTTGGAAGTGCACTTAAAAAAAATAAATATAAAACGATCCCCATATTTTTATTTAACAGATCAAAAAAATTCCCGAAAATCACTCATTTTTCCAGCCGTCACAGCCTTCCCCCTTAATGCAAAAACAATAAATTTACTCTGAGTAAAAAATTCAAAATGGAGATTTTTTTTTTTTAAGAGAAAATAACTGACCCACACAAATAACCAGTTTTTTTTTAAGTATTTTCCAGATAATTTATAAATTTAAATTATTAAATTTGGTTCTTAATTAACACTGGGACTGGCATTATTTGAGCAGATTTTGACAGTATTTGCCTCCCTACTCTCCTTTCCATGCCATCTTAGGAATCGCATATGCTCTAAAAAAGTTGCAGCCATGATCAGTTTGACTGTTGACTGTTGAGCAAGGTGAATTTATACCAAGTGAAGTTCCCAGAAACTTATTCTTCTTCTTACTTTGTGGTTAACACCATAGGCTGTCAAAATCATTGTTTACTTTTAATTGTTTGCTTACGTTTTTTCTCCATTTTGACATTCATTACATGCTACCATTATGGCCGCAACAACAAAAATGTGTTGTTATTGTTTAGCCGTACTTCTAATTTTGACATTTAATGGTATCTGACGCAACAACAAAGATGTGTTGTTTTTACCAAGGTGAAATTGTTGTAATCATGTTTGGGAGCACAAATTTAATTACTCTCACTTATGGTGAGATGATGACGCAAATTCAAAAGAGTGTGAAAAAAAGGTCTCTCGATTTGCCAAAACCAGCTATCGCTCAATCAATTGAGAGATAAAGGCAGCCCTCTCTGAACTACGTTTTCCATGTTCCACCATAAAAAAGAAATGAGATATAGATACCATCGAATTCCATTAACAAATTGAGAGCATATCAAGAGATAATTTTTCTTCTACAGCTCAAATAATACACTCGTATAAAGAAATATCTTCAAGAAATCCAAAAAGTTAAAAAATCTTTCAACTAAAATCTAATAAAGAGTAATATGTCTTTAAAAATCTATAAATATCTTTATCACTAGGTAAACTAAAAGAAAAAAATTATATTTTCACTAACGAGCATGACGACTACATTTTTTATATATCACTCCAAAGAAAAAGAAAAAGCACCCACACAATTTTAGGACAAAAAAAAAAGAAAGAATAAATTTATACATGGTAGACACAATTTTTGTGATTCGATGTGATTTTCCTTGTCAAACACAATTTTATTGAGTGTTGATTCGTACTATTTTGCAAAATACACACACACACACACACACCACTTCAGTTTCCATCTATGTCCATGTTTAACAGCTCCCAGCTCCAGCTCGATATAACAACACAGCAATAATTTGTTTGTTGTTGTTTGTCAAAAAAAAAAAAAAAAAAATGTAGAGAAGAAGCAGCAGCAAATATTGTTTGTTGCTGTCATGTCACAAAGTCTAACACATACTAACACACACATACACTGTTGCCCTCGACGCCACCCGCTCAATAGAGGGCGCTCCTGTGTCATACTAGCGGCAGCGATGGCGCTGAAAATTACGGCGTCTGTTGCTGTCATGAGTTTGTCAGTTTTAGGTTAAATTTTTGACGGCCGCGTCTCGTCTAGAATTTTGCATTGTCATGTTGCAGTAGCAAGAAATGAGAGGGCGCATAACGAGCGGCAGGGAGAGGATAGAGGGAGAGATTTAGAGATTTATACATTAAGTTTTATTGATTTGTGAAATGGCAAAAAATTGGAAATATTATATTCAATAAAAAAGAAAAGTTGAAAATTCAAGTAAAATATTTCTATATTAATAAAAATATAAATTAACGCAAATTAAACTAGAGTGTGAGTCACAATTTTGCTACCTACGTTTATGCCAATGATTTGCTTGGCTTTAAATTAAAAACTGACTACCCAATCTTACTCTAAGCTGCATAAATAATAACCAAGCCTCTTTGCCACTTGAAATATGTATCATTATCGTATATTTTTTTTAATGCATTCATTCATTCATTCATCCCCATTAAAATGAGCTCAGCCAACAAAATCCAAATTAAAAATTTGTGCTGATTACATAAATGCTCGCCATAATAATACAAGCGAGCAATAATAATAACACAAAACCGATTTCAGCAATTTATTGCATTTTTAATGTTGACATTTACGTCAAATTAAATTTAATTGCCATTTTGAAAGAGAGAAGCAGTGGAAAAAAATATATAACAATTTTTCGTTTTTATTTTACAATAATCAGCATTTTACCACATATGCAAGCACAAAATAATAAAAAAAAAATGAAAAAAAAAACCAACAACAACAGCAGCAACAAAAATGCAACGATAGCAAACATTTTTTTTCTACCAAAACGAGCCGCAAACGACAGCAAAATTACATTAAACTACAAAAAAGCTAAAAAAAAATAAAAATATAAGAGAATTTTCAAATTAAATTAATTCGATGACGTTTTTCAGGTTGTTAATCGCATTTCCTAATTATCAAAACTCATAAATTTCGTTTTATTGGTCTGCCAAAGTGAAAAAAATTCATAGTAGCAGCAGTAGTCAAACCAAATATTTTTGTTTTTCAATTTGCTGGGGTAGTATATTGAGAGCAAAGTTATAAAAACTCCACTCTCCACTCAAGCACAACAACAGCATGGCTACATTTCCGGCGTCAAATCAACACTCAAAGCAGCTAAGGAGTAAGTAAAAGCTAAAACTTCCTCGTGTTCGCAAAAAAGCGCTCAAACAAACTGTGCAGTTTACTATAAAAAGAAACACTCACTCAACTGTTGTTGCATTTCATGCTCGTGGTGCTATAAAAAGGGGAAATATATTAAATTTCCCCTTTTGTTTATGGTATTTGCACGCTCTTGCCTTCCTATGTTGCATGCAAGAATGTAAAATGTCAGCTTGACAAGCAACCACTATGTTGTTGTTGTTGTTGTTGTTGTTGTTACTGTTGATGATGACGATGACGACACAACGGCACACAGCCGACCAAGATGAGTGAGCGAGTGATGTGTGCGTGATTAATGTTGCCCTCCCATTTAATTGGAGCGATGACTTTCTCTTTGTTTAAGCACAAACAAACACGCACACACACACACACATATGTATATATAAATACCCTCTAAAAAATCATGTTGTCTCTTTTGCTCTTTCATGTATGTGAGCTTATATTTTTCTCTCCCCCATTGTCATATTCTCTGAGAGAGTATAAAATAACATTATGCATGTGTTTTGTGCTGATGCTCTCATATATTGAGCAGCAACCAGCAACCATTATGGAAAATCGTAATGGCCGAGAAAGTGAAATGGAGATATGGCGTTTGTGCCTTAATGTAACAAGGTCGGCAATAAATCAAATCAAGAAAATACAGCGAATATCACCACCACACCACCATCGACTATAAAACATCGGCTGTACTTACTGAGTGCCGCATGCCAAAACTGCAAAAACCAAATCAAAACGCCATAAAAACACACGATGCTCAAATTCAAAGCCTGCAAAATTTACAAATGAATTATTTCTATTTAATTGAGCGTTGTATTAAAATGAGTAAAAGTGAGTGAGAGAGAGCGAGAGAGAGAGGGTAGTGTGAAAGATATTTTTGTGATTATTTTATTGTGACAAAGTGCATTTAAAGTATTTGTGGTAGATTTATCACATTTATTGGGAGCAAATTTTAAAATTAGGTTCTTTATATAGTTTTATATGTGAGCAAAATTGCAACGATATTTTGAATTCACAGCCGCAAAGGCTTTCTTTCCTAAAGGGGAGATTTGTAAGAAATCAATTGTAATTTTAAATTGATCGAAGGATTTGAGAATGAGTTGGCAAAATATTTCTCACTCAATTTGCTTGAAGTTGAAAATTAAAGTTTCAAATAGAGAATTTTACAAATAAATCATTCATGATTCTTCATTTTCAAGCTACTATTTCAAAGTAATTATTGGCTCACAAAAGTCATGTGGCTTAGAAGGATGTCTTTTTTTTCCGAGTACCCTTCTTGCTTTTCGAAATATTTAATTAAATAGTTGAGGAGAGCCATAAAGCCTAAACGAAGCATTTAAATTTGATTCGATACCTTGCTATGAAACTTTTCCATGAAAATCCGAACTGCTGTGCTTCCTTTTTCAAAGTGCTTTGTAATTTCTTTTTGGCTTACCACGTTTTTTTTACAGTACAACAGCCCAGGTAAGACTTAAATCGGGCTAACCGCATCCATTCATGTTGTGTGAATTATATTTGAACACGTATGTAAGGGATTTACAATTTTATGCTGAATCCGAATGATGAAGTTTAACTTTATTAATTAATTTAAAATTTTTGATTATTGCAAACTAAAAAATCAATATGACTAAATCCCAAAGTTCAAGAGCTTGTCTGTGAAAAAAGGTTTTCTTGGGGAAAATCGATATTTTCAATCTTTGAGGTAAAATTGATCAAAATGGCGTGATAGAAAAATATTGCTGACAAATCGAGATTCAACGGACAAGATTATATTATACAGTACGATTCAGATTTCGAATATCACTATCTTTACTGACAGTCAGGCTGCAATGAAGGCAATAGAATCCAAAAAAGTTAAATCAGAGTTTGTAAAGAAATGTCGTGCTTCCCTGATGGCCATTGAGCACCACAAGGTCACTCTCTGCTAGGTTCCTAGACATAGCAATCGTGAAGTGAACGAAATAGCAGATGAAATGGCCAGAAGGGGCTCTGAAATGGACATTAACGAGGCGGTTACCTCTATAAAGCGCGGTTCACGCCAAATTGGCACACTTTGTTGTGGTCACCACGTCACTACGTCGCCCCTAGTCATAAGAATAACAAATTTTGGGTTTTGTTTACAATACCGTTACCGTTAGTTGATAAATTTTTCATATTAGTTGATCGCAAGTTGGTGATTGTGTGCACAATGGAAGCTGCAAATAGAAAATTGATTGTGAACAAATTTATTGAAAATCCGTCGTGGTCTGGTTCAAAGATTGCGAAAGTGTTAAATATCTCCAAAAGAACGGTATGTAGAGTTATAAAACGATATAAAGAAACTCTTAGTGTTGAAAGAGCTAAAAAAGTTGTGAACAAAACGGGAACCACCAACCTAAAATTAACGGCAAAGATCTTAAGGTCCATCAAAAGCAATCCCGGACTATCGGATAGTGATCGTGCTAAAAAATTCAATACCAGCAAAAGTACTGCTAGACGAATACGCATAAAAGCTGGGCTAAAGTGCTATCGTGCTATAAAATATCCAAATAGAACAGACAAACAGAATTTGCTGGCCAAAAAACGTGCTCGTCTTCTTTATAATAATGTTTTGACCAAATTCAATGGATGCATTATTGTGGATGACGAATCATACGTAGAATTTGATCTTAAACAGTTTCCAGGTCAAAAATTGTATATGGCAACGAATCGTGGTAATGTACCCTCAAAATTCAAGTACATAAAAATAGACAAATTTGCAAAGAAAGCAATGGTGTGGCAGGCTATTTGCAGCTGTGGTCTCAATTCCAGGGCATTTGTGACATCCTCTTCTATGACGTCTGATATTTACATCTTCTTCGTGCCTTTCGAAACGACTATTGCCATTTGTTCGTCACCACCATTCGCCAGTGAAGTTTTGGCCTGATTAAGCCAGTTGCCACTATTCTAAGAAAACCATGGATTGGTATCAGACAAATAGAGTAGATGAAGTGCCCAAATATATGAATCCACCCAATTGCCCCCAGCTTCGGCCGATCGAAAAATACTGGGCTATTACAAAATATAAGTTCAAGAAAAATGCAGGTGTTGTCAAAAATGTGAATTCAATGTTACTATAATGGATACAAATAGCCGCAAAAGTATCCAGAGCGGATGTTCAAAGGTTGATGGAGTCCATTAAAAGGAATACCCGAAACTTTTTGCACAACAAAGAAATTTAAATCTTTTAATATTATAGTATTAAAAAACAATATTAAACTTATCATTTAATGCATTATTTGTTATTCTGAGCGCTCTGGTTAAAAAGATACAGCAACTTTCCTGCGTGCAAATTTTGCGTGAACCGCGCTTTACAATCTCCGATGTGTGAACTATTTAGGAAAATAGACTAGTACACCATAGTGGTGTCAAATGGAGTTTGGACTAACCTAGATGACTGTATAGTTTCACGGGCTTTGTTCCCAAGGTTAGATAGAAACAAATCTGCAGTACATCTGTTCACAGGAGTCACCACCGGACATTGTGCTATTGCACCAGTGCTTCAACGGTGGCACATTCCAACGAGCGGACTGTGCAGAAGTTGTCATGATGAAGAAGAGACAGAATCGATTCTTCACTTTCTATGTCAATGTCCAAGGCTGCAGATGAGCAGACTCCAATGTTTGGGGTCGCGCTTTTTCAATAGTCTAACAGAGATAACGGAAGTGGAACTATCGGATCTTCTTACCTTCATCCGGAGAACCAAATGGTTCAATAAAGACATTACCTGGACTGCTGACGGAAACCGTGGTTAGAGACGTGCCTCATCCGGGCAATTAAATGAGGGCAATCACAATGGACAATTAAGTCTCCGAGTGGAAGTGCGGTTTTATATATATATACATTCGCACACGCCTTCCAAACCTCACCTAGCCTAGATCAAGTTTCGAATAAGATAACACCAATAGAACATTATTGTATACGGGTGACAATCGTAAAGTGACGCACACATTTCAGCAGTTATTTTCAAAAGGACGTACTTCCATTAAGTACAATTAAGTGTTAACATTGCTGAATATATAAGCATTCATTTGAACCCCACCTCATTCAATATAACCTCCTTTAGCCTGCACACATGCCTTCAATCGATTTGGAAATCGTAGGACTGTTCGCCGCAGGACTTCCTGATCAATTTCAGTCCAGGCTTTCTCTAATGAATTTGTCAGCGACTCCAGACTGTGGTGTTGAGATGCACAAGCCTTACTCTCTAAAATACTCCAAATAGAGTAGTCCATTGGATTCAAGTCTGGGGAGTATGGTGGCCATTCTTGAGATGTTATGAATCCAGAAAAATTGTCTTTTATCCATGTTTGCGTTAATTTTGCCATGTGGGAAGGTGCAGAATCTTGCTGGAAAGTCCAGTTCACATTTCCAAATGTATCTTGGGCCCAGGGAAGAACATGTTCATTTAAAATGCTCGGAAACTCCAGCCCATACCATAACGGAAGCTGGCTTTTGAACTCGGCCAACAGTCCTATTTTTTTGCGATGATGATGTTAGCCACATTCGGTCAGTTTGCGCATTGAAATGTTGTTCAACCGTGAAAATTTTTTCATCTGTAAACAAGATATTTTCAACATTTTTTAACACGGAGGAGCGTAGCAACGCCTTGCATCTTTGCAGTCGCAAATCTTTCTTTTTTTGTGTCAGATGTTGAGCTTTTCGGAGCTTGTACGGCTTAAGATTAAGCTTTGCTTTTGCAATGATTCGCACTGTTTCACGGTTTACTCCCACTTCCTTAGCGATTTTTCTCATTGAGCGCCTTGGATTTCGCTTGATTCGTTTACGAATTTTTTCTGTTAAACCAGTAGTGGCAACTGTTAAAAATTTTCCCCGGTCCCTATCTCCAAAACCCCCAGTTTCATTATATCGAATAATAGCTCGGTCTACCGTACGACTTGATAAATTTAAAGCCTTTGCAATTTGGCGGCTACTATAATTTGCCAAATGAAATTTCATAATTTCACGACGAATATTTTCCTTGTCCATTTTTATGGAAATTTCAAAATGTAATAACAAAAATTCAAATGAAATTAAAAGCAAAGCCAATGATGAATGAATTTGCTTTTTAAATTAAAGTAACGGTAAATTGCAAAGCTTGCTGCAGAGTATTAAACTTGCATCACTTTACAATTGTCACCCTGTAAATTCACTGGAATTTTCTCAGTAATTTAAATAACCATTAAAATTTATGCACAAAAACTTATCAATTTTTCAGCATCATTAAAACAAAATCACCTCTTCACCTGGGTACTATTTTTTTTTAAACAGCTCATTTAAATGAATATTAGCAAGAAACATACAAATCAACCGAAGAGATAATAAAAATGTACGAAAGAGTATATTTTTGTTGTTGCTTTGTGTGTGCATGCTGCAGCCTAGCAGATTGCCAAATAGCCAAAAGATTTTACGCATGCGTGCAACATTCATCGTAAATTTAACGATAATTGAACGTTTCACACCTTTAGTTGCAGCACTTGCAACATTATTACCGCTACAAATCGAACGAATCCGGGGAGTGAAGACTGCAACGAAACATAAAAACATAAAATACTCAGCAACTATCATACAAACAACAGCAACAAAGTGCTGAAATTGCCGAAGCTAGACATTGATGATGATGAAAAATAAGAGAAAAAGAAATCAATGCTGACAGGTAGAATATTAAAAATATAAAATGAAAATGTTATTGTGGAAAATAGTAACTGCAACAACAATTTTGTCGGCATTAAAGTAACTATTTTATGAGACAATTGTTATAGCGTGTAGCGCGTTCATTTTCAGAAGAGTAATGTAATATGGTAGTTTAAATGAAAAAAAAAAAAAAAAAATACAAAACAAAGTTTTTGTTGTTGTTTTTAACTTCAAGGATTTTTTCTTATTTAGTTAAATAAAAATGAAAAAAAAAGGCTTAAAACGATTTCCACGCTGCTGTGCAGACATAACTGCTAGTAATTATACTTACTTATAAATTGTTAGAGAGAATGTTCGGAATGAGTGAATGCGCAAATAACCTTGGTTTCATTTATAATGCCCTACCACCTGCAACTGTTACAAGTTACAAATTATGAATAACACCTGAAGGACAAAGTATTCGTAGGTTATAAGGAAACACTGGAACAAAAATTTATACCAATATGAAATAGAAAATTGAAAACAAAAAGTACTGGTGAACTGTGTTGTTGCACATTGAATTGACCTGAAAACCTAGACTTCAAAGGTTAGAATGAAATTCGGAATCCATCCCAGCTCAACGCTAGTTTGGTGGGTATCGCTACTCACTCTAGATTTCGGGATCCCGCAGTAGGTTTCAAAGAGCCAAGCACGGATGGTAGTGACAATCCATTAGGGTAACGAACCTTTCTTCTCGCTAATCAATCTTTAACCAAATTTAATGTGCGTTTCCATATCTAAATATTTCACAAAGTGGCAAGTTCCACTAACGCTGATGAAGCATTTGGGCTTCCAGAATTTCCCTATGGATCAGGTGGTCAATATTTCTACTTATTTCATGAAAAGAATAAAGATCATGAAAAAAACTAAATTATGCAAACCCAAAAAGTTTCGTCCCTACGCTTAACAATGGCTTTACAGAGCAAAATTTCAGTCGTCCTCCTTTGATTCGTTTAATATAAGATTTGTAATTTGAGTTAATTCAACTGAATTTCGAATCAATAGATTCTATTCTCATACTTTCTACTACAGAATGTTTTCTCTTTTGTTAGAGGGGAAATATTGTCATATTTTTCACAAAAAAGCAATGCAGTTTAAATTAGTTCGTTATTTTAAAAATTCTCTAATCCTTGGGCAATGATTATATTGCCATTATTATGTTTTTTTTGTAGACTAAAATTAATTTTCAAAGTCTGGACTACTGTTTCATGTATGTGCTTCATTAAATAATCTGTTGCAGGCCCTTATCTGCTGCACCAGTTAGTTAAAACAGAGAGACTTCCCTGTATTTCCTCCGTTAACATGTTTAGATATTTTCCTGAGACTGATAAGGCAACATCATCCGGGTACGCTAAGGCCTTGCATCCTGTTTCTTCCAGAGATATGAGCAATTCGTTTACGACTAGGTTCCAGAGACGCGAGGAAAGGACTCCACCCTGCGGTGTACCTCTGTCTGCGAATTTTCTAATGAAGGAGTTGCTTAGTGTCGAATTTATTGTCCTGTGTTTTAGCATCTGGTCAATCAATTCTGTAAGCGAAGCATCGATCTCTAAATTCCTCAGTGATGTGAGTTGTCGCATAAAAGTTGCAATGGTTTCGACGGTAATGCTTCAATTGTAATACAAATATATAATAATACAAAATAAATTTCGATAAAGGAAAAAACAACAAAAACGCCAATACCAAAATACTTTAGTTGTCTTTTAAATCAAAGTCAGGAAAAATATTCAAATTCATGTACACATATGTGTACGAAAACCTTGAGAGGATTAAAAGCCATTATAAAGGGTTTTCCATTAAGGACATAACAATTTTATCTACCAATAAAACACAGAATTTTTTGAAATATTGAGTTCAAATTTATTGTGAGTGTAGTGCAAGCAATACATTTTATGAATGAAATTCGTTTTCGGTCATATGACCACCACGAGCCCGTTTACAGCGATCGATTCTGAAAACGACCGTCATGTTCATGAGTTCATGAGTCCAATGGTTGCACATTTTCATGTAAATACTAGCCCTATTCACTCTTTAGAGTAGCGATGTGCACTTCGACACATATGGGCAATAAACACATATGAGCTGATGCTATACTCATAAGGGCTAGACGAGGGGTAACGCTGTGCTAAGGGGAAGAGTAACTAGCATGAGAGAACAAATGTGATTTCTTTTGTGTATGTATAAGTATATGAATTTATTGATTTCGTCCCTGTAGAGAGTATGAACGTGAATGCATAAGAAAACTTCGTACTTAGCTATACTTTACTTATGTTTTTTGCATTGATTTCATAAACCTAATAATTGCGTTACCAGGAAAAGAAAGAATTTTTCAATTACCTTTGTATTGAGTAACTTTTTAATTATATTATTGAATGCATATGTAATTTTTCTGCTTGGTTGTTACTTTGAGAGATCGAAAAAAGAGAAGCGCAAACGCACTGCTGCGTGCTGATCAGGGATGCCAACTCTATATTTTAGATCAAATTAATAATTAACACAAAAAGTAAATAATATTTTTGTTTACGATTACAACTTTTATGCATGTATGCAATGTATGTAAATACTTTTAACAAAAATTAAAGAACAATAAAAATAAAAAATGAATAAAAGGTTTTACACAAAAAATATATTCTTTTCATATCTACAAATTGACAAAAAATTAAAATTTTCAGTCGCCCACTAAAACGATCTCACTCCCCAATTCCCCACAACTAACTAAAATTGAAATCGATTCCCAACAATTCGAGGAATTCCTTTTAAGTTGGCATTCTTACTGCCAATGCTCACATTTCTTTGGTGTTCTAGCAGTAGCCAGGGCGCTCTCAGTTATATTCACTTACTCTCCGCATTAGTGTGGCCAAGTTAACAATTTATAGTTATTCGAGCTATTTTTGTTTTTTTAATTGTTTTTTTTTTCTATCTCACAAGATATGTTTTATAAATTGAAAGCTGATTTACTTTTGGTAATGGTAATATAAATGTGTAAATCGGACATACTTTGGTCGTTAAATTTAAAAGAAGAATGCGGGTTATTTTAGTATAATCTGGTCACTCTGCTTCACAGTTTTTTTTGGAAGGGGCAAATGGGGCTATTTCCCATTCCCCCAAAAAAATTTCAAATACATAAAATAGTAATATCTGATATAAAAATTCTAAATATATGGAAAATTTTTAATATTTATGATCCCCCCAGAAAATTTTTTTTGTATCCGCCACTGGTGTACTCTCTTCCTTATGTTAGTTTTTTGCACATATACATGCACATTTATGTGTGCTTTTGGCAAAACAACAACAATAATGTGTATGTGTACACACAATAAAACCACCACCGCTCGTCTTTAAATTTACACCCCGCTTCTAGCACCTTCTTACACACGACGTCGGCAGAGGGCAACTGAAGTGCACATCTCTACTTTAGAGTAAAGTGCTGAGCAACGGAATAAAAAAGTAATGCTTTACCCTAGAGCGTAAACGCATCTAAAATTGAGATAGTGCACCAGGGATGCCAACTCATTTCTTCTGACTCCCCGATAGCCCTCGAGAAATCCCCCGATTTTCAGTCAAATTCCCCGCATCGGTATAATTTTATATTATTACAGCGAGACACGCTTAAAGATGATCAAAGTTAATGGTATTTTAAATTGTAATGCACTCCAGAACTGGTAGGTTAATAGTAAGGTACTTTCTGACTCCGGAATTCTTTTAACACATGGGGGACTTCATCTCAAGGGAACCCACTGTTAAAATCGATTGAGCTTAAATAATCCGGTGTACTGAGTTACTCGACTTTCATTTTGATAGATAAACACTCAAAGTTCTCAAAGGAAAATACATGGGCTTTCTTTAGACCCAAATAAAAACAAAAACTGTTTTCTTTCAAAAAGAAAAAATTCAAAACTATTTTGGATTTTGAAAATAAAAAATGGTCACATTTTGAATTTTTAAAAATTATTTTAATTTTTCGAGAGATTTAATTTCCAAATGCGTGTTCGATAAAAATTTCCAAATGCAATAGGTGATTAGTTACATGGATCCAAAACACGGACTGTTTGACCAAAATGTATAAATTTTACCACCCTCCAACTCGGCGAATTTTTGACTGATCGCGTTCAAATTTTATGTGGTAATTACTACCCAATAAGGCTAAACTTTGAGCCCGAAACAGAGATAAAATCTCCCATTACTACGTATATTTAAAGACTTCAAATATAAAAAAAATTTGTGTAAAATTGTATACAAGATTTTTTTTGTTGCTTAATGGAGAACGTTTTGAAAATCATCATCGCACGAATGCGGTACACTGGAAGGTCTAAAATAAGCATTAGAAAAATAATGACTATGGTCTTAGGACATACTACTATTATTACGTTGATATTGACCGATAATTCACGAAATGGCTGACAGCCAAAATTAGCTTTCTCAAAAATTGGACTTTTTTCGAAAGTACAACGCTGCAAATTAAACAAAAAATCAACCAAACTTTTTTTCTATTATGTCCAGGGGCCATTGTTTTGTAGAAAAACATATTTAACTTTTAGATCACACATGCCAATGGCAAAAACCTTGTTTTGAGAAGAAAGGTGTCAAAGTTTTGGCTATCGGTTTTTAAATATATCGACGAATCCCAACGGACCTTCCTCCCGGCCAATACGACCTAGAGGCGCATCTGCATAACGCACAGATCGGTGACCGATGCAATCGCAATCTGGAGTTATTAATCAGGAGGTGCTGGACGAACGCATAGCTAAGCCTTTCTGAAAGGCCGAAAGGGAAGCCGAAGCGGTGGCCTGACTGACTCTCGCCTCTATAATGTTCAATATATACGAAAGCACTTCGAGTTTCTCTCTGAAATTTTTACAAAATACTTTTGAAATATAATACTTTCAAATTACACACTTTTTTAAAAATCGATTTCTCCAAACCAAGAAAGTCCAGGGCCTACTTAAGAAGAGATGAAAGTTATAAGACCTAAAATATGAAGTATTGAAAAGTTAAACAATTTACATTACATAAAATTTGACAAAAAATACTTTACAAAGTTTATTAACTAAAAGCTGGACGGTTTCAAATTCACCGCAAAAAACAGCTCATTCCCCGATTCCCCCCCGTACTAAGTGAAATTCCCCACAAATCGGGGAATTCCCCGCAAGTGGGCATCGCTGTAGTGCACTCTCTGAAATAAATGTTCCTAATTAAATGCGCTAGCAACAAAACTTTTGTTTTTTATTTTTTGTTGTCGTACAAATTGAGAAGTAGGCAACACTAATTTTCTCTCTTACTCAGAGTAACAGAGTAACAAATATTTTACTAAGGGCGACGTTACACGATCAATGTTTTGCTGTCAAACAATGAAATTGTTGTTGCTTTGAAAAATGAACACTGAGCAAAAGAGAGGATGAACACATTTCACTTCAAATTTTTTTACTGACGAAAAAAACCTACATCACTTCAAATAAAATGGGGTTGCTGAAGATACACTGTTGCATTTTATTGGAAATACTAATATTTTATGAAAAATACTGGACTTTTTACTAACTTTTAAGAATTTTTTTTTCTTTGCCACCCTTTGCGTTGTTTGGCTTTTGTTTGTTTGTGAAAATGAGTGCTGTTTAAAAAAATACTTTATAATTTTTATGAAAACATGGTAATTTAATGGCCAAGTAACAAAGTGGCGGAGTTTATTTTAATAGTTCGCAAATTTTAAACATTATTTTTCATATATGCATTTATTCTTTTTTTTTGTATAATTTGTTGCTATTTCTACCAACATTATCTCATATTGTCATTATAAGTATTCAGGGCCGTAGCCAGGATTTTTTTTCGGGGGGTTTTCATTCGAAAAAAATTGACATTGACTTGCCATTACTGATGATGAGCCCGACCTCAAAACAATTACCAAAAATACTAAAAATAGTCAGAGGCTCATTTTTTTCAAATGATTATCAATGGGAATTCGGGCCATGATAAGGAATCCGTATGAGGTTGGCTTATATTCCCGAAATTCGTGCAGTTACTGCATTGAAAGAGGTCTTCCGAGTCGGGGTGCTCTGAGCAATAATGGGTTAAAGAATTAAATACATTTTAAGATTGTTTCCTAGAACTTTGGAGCTGATCCACTACTACTGCCCTAGCGAATAAAATGGTTCCTAGTGTTTGTGAATGAATTTTTTATACTGAACATGAATCTGAGTTCAAAAATTTCCCATCATGCCACGTTTTAGAAAAAAATGGAATTTTTGGCCATTTTTTTTTAAATTGGAAAGCTGAACACTGGCATGCTACAAACTTCGAAACCCAGAAATTATAGGCTGAATCATGCCCTTCCAAATGAGCCCTAAACCCGAAACTGTAAATCAAAAACAGTTACTGACCTAGAAAAACTATAAATGCAAAATTGCTCAGCATCACCTACTCTTATTATATCCAAAGTCAAACCTCATGTCAAAGAAAACAAATCTGATCTGGTCGCATTATTTTCTTATATTTGACTTTTTAGAAAGAAACCGATGGAAGTAAAAAACATTTAAAAACTGTTCAATAGATTTTATTTTGACTTTTGTTTCATCCACTGGCAATTAATATCAAAAAATAGAAGAAAGTTTCCACATTTCGGGGTAGGGGTCAGAACCCCCAAAACCAGGGCATCAAACAAAACGATGAAAAGAGAGTAAAAACAAAAAACATTGACAGCAAAACATTGACCGTGTAACATCAGCCTTAAGGGTTAAACCAGAGTAAAAGTGTAAAGCAGAGCCGTAGCCAGAAATTTTTTTCGGGGGGGGGAGGGGTTTTCATTCGAAGAAAATATTCATTAATAATTTTTATCAAACTGATTTTTAAATACAATAAATTAAATCGATTATACATTTGATGGACCCTATAAAATTAAAATTTTAGGAAAAATTTTCCGATTTTTTTTTAATCTTAACCTAAAAAAAATGGCCAAAAGTGACAAAAAATTCACAGAATAATCAAATTAAATTTTTTCAAATAAATATTCAATGTGCATTCTAATGAATTTTTTTTTATCGTGAAGGACATAATTTCATTAACTCATTGACTTCCCACTACTGATGATGTACCCAACCTCAAAAAAAATTACCAAAAATAGAAGGAACCCGAATGAGGTTGAGATCTTTCGTAGTGCTCTGACCAATAATGCGTTAAAAAATTAATTATATTTTGAGATTGCCTCCAAAACTGAATGGGTTTTGCTAGAGTTTTTGCAAAAGAATTTTTCACGTTGAACACGAATCTGAGGTCAAAAACCTCCCATCACGTCCCGTTTTAGGCAAAAGTGGGGTTCAAGCAAGTCTAATTTTACAAGGATCTGATAATTTTTTCTATTTTTATTTATTTTTAAACTTTTCAAACTGATTCAGGACGAAACTTTAAATCAAAAACAGTTACTAACCTAGAAAAGCTATGGATGCAGAAGTGCTCAGTATCACCTTCTCTTTTTGAATCCGTAGTCAAACCTCATGTCGAAGAAAACAAATTAGATTTGATCGCAAGATTTCAAATTTTTTTTTTTTTATATAACTTTTTAGAAAAAAAAGACCGATGGAAGTAAAGAATATCGTTAAATAGATTTTATTTTGACTTTTTTTCCATCCATTGGCAATTAATCGCTAAAATTAGAATAAAGTTTCCAGATTTCGGGGGGGGAGGGGTCAGAACCCCCAAAACCTCCTCCTAAGTACGGCCTTGGTGTAAAGTGTTGGTAAAAACAAATGCCGTATATTTTGTTATTGTAGAGTAATTTTGTGTTACACTTTTAACCAGCACTTTACTCTAAAGCGTGAGCAGGGCTACTATTTCAGAGAAGGAAATGCATTTCGAAAGAAGTAGAAATGCAACCCTGTTTGTGAGTTTTATATTGGAAAAGAGCCCGAAAATAAAGTTGCCATCTGATTGCTTTACCTCGTTATTCCGCCATGAATATAATTTGATATTTGAGAGCACAAAGCCAAAAAATTTTTGGCTCAGCTAATAAAAGTAAAGATCAAAAACTTTTATGACGCTTTAAATTCATATCTTAATTTCTGCATATGATTATTGCTGGCCTTAAATGACCAATCGTAGTAGGTAGTTTAATACCAATCGAATAATAAATCAATGTAAATAGATATGCAGCGTATAAATAAGTTGACCTAAACCGATTGGAATATTTACTTACCTACAATTTGTTTCAAATTTTCAATTACTGATATGTGTACATAATTACAACTAGAAATAAGTGTGTGGTTAAAAAAAATTGCACTTCGTAATTTTGTATTTCTACCGATAGCAACTACAACAACAACCATTGGTGATAGTGTCCGACCGAAGGTGATTTTTTGGCCGATGCCGAAGCCGAACTTCGGCCATTCATCTAATCTTCGGCCGAAGCCGAAGACCGAAGGATTTTTAAAATATAAAAAATAAAAATCTGAAAGTAAATATTTTTTACCTATGTATTTGAAAGCATATACAGAAATATTTAGTAGATACTCAAAATAAAAAACTGACCAGTAACACTAAATAACTGTTCACTGCCGAAGGAGCTGACAAATATTATTTATTTCAAGAATCATTTAAAAATTGTCGTTCAACGAAACCTGTGGCAAAGAAAAAGTTGGCCGACGGCTGCCAGGATTCTGCTTATCTAAAATCAAAGATTGAATCAGCGTATCAATCGATAGACCTATAGCCGGAACCAGAACTCTCTAGTTCCCAAATTTTTGATTGATTTAAAAAAATTTAGGATTGATAAATTTTAATGAAAAAAGCATAAATCTGATCTCAAAACCCTAAAAAATTTAATAAAGCCAGAAAAGTTGAATGCCTAAAAGTATTTGTTGTTGAATAAACTTTTTATCAATTTTTTTTAAATAACTAAATATTTTGTATAAAAAATTTAAATTTCTAACTACTCATAGCTAGCTTTTTTATCTGGCTGGTATGACGGGAAGTATTTTATTTATTTTTATCTCAAATTCAAACAAAATAATTAATTTTTTTGTTTTTGACAATTTTTGACTTTGACTGTCGCTAACATCATAATAACACATAACCAATGCATTTTTTTAAAAGCTTGGGAAATTCCATATTGACAACAAAAAACTATTAAGGTGGTAATTAAACCCGTTTTGATGATGGCTGTCTAGAGACACGCTTGGGAACTAGAAGGTTAAGTAAAAATATTGAAAATTAAATTTTTGGGATAGTTTTATTGTACTTATGTTCTTTTAGTTTAGTCATTCAAAATTTGTATTTTTATCTATCTAGTTTTAAAAATAAGTATTTGATTTTTGTCGTTTTTTTAACTATTTCAATTTAAATAAAACACATTGAGAGATATCACAATGATCCTGGTTCGAACGGAGTAGAACTACTGTTGCATTGAAGATACGATGAAAATTTAAGCGCAGTCAATTCATTAGTTTTGGAGATATCGTGGCAGCCATTTCGAAAAATGATGTTTTGAGAAAAACTAGTTTCAAAGTTCAAATATTCATGACTGCTGTATTAGGGCCTGCAAAATAAACATCTGTAACTTTCAAACGACTGTAAATTTCAAAGAATCCCTTTACACATATATTTTAGAGCGGTTTTAGCCAAAACAATTTTCAATATTTTTGACCTTGAAAAAGCAAAAAAAAAAGTGAAGCGCCAGTAATGGAAAATACGCTTCAAGTCTTCCTTAAAAAGTAAAAAATTTTTGCATGCTTCTGCTGCCTCTAATTGTATTAGCTCCAGCAGGTAGTTCGTTACAAAAAATCACTGATTACTGTTTGTACGGTTGTAAATCTGTGGGTTATTACAAAAGTAAAAATGGAGCAAGCAAACGTAGAAAATAAACACAGAAATTGTAATGTAAATACTTTATATAACCACTTCACATTTATTTATTTGTATAAATTTTTACTGCCAATCTATGGTAAAAATTATTACAAAATAAAATGCTTATAATCTTCGACTTAGCCAAAATACTTCGGCCAAAACTTCTGCCATTTTTTGCCGAAGCCGAAGCCAAAGCCGATGCCGAAGGTGCAATTTTAGGCCGAATAGCCGAAGAACTGAAGCCGAAGCCGAATAATCGGTCGGACACTAATTGGTGATGAAATTTGTAAAACAAAAACAAAAAAAGGCTAATAAATCTTTTCCACACTAAATTTATTTGAAAGGTTCTTGTCAATGATGGTGCGAACTTAATGCTGTGTGTGTGTGTGTGTGTAAGAGTTTGTATGTGTGCAGAGGACTTAATAAATGTCAATTTACGTAAATGCGCACTTAACCCCTTTTTGTCATTTGAATTTTAATTGATGTTATGTTTATTTTTTTTTATATAGTTACGTATGTAAGTAATTTTTATCAAAATTAGTGAATTTAACTTATCATTTCATAACTATATATGTACGTATATAATATTTTTAGACTTTGGGCATTTTAGTTCAAATTAAACCACTTGAGTCCCACTTAACTTTGTGCGATATCTCCTCATAAAATGTATTGAACAAATTGAAGATTTCCCACATTATATCTTTTTTTTTCTTTTTTTTTTTTGTTAAATAGATAGTTACTAAATACGAGTAAATATTTCGAAATAGAAACTAGAAAAAAAAAAGAAAAAAAACATTGAAAAAATGATGAATGCGTTTTTTTTTGCTGCTTTAATCAGTTTTTTGATTTCTAAATAATGACAAAAATATACTCGTTAATTATAAATACACATATTTGTATATTTTCAAGTATCTGATTTTCGTTCGACTCTATCTACATACAGCATATTCATACGCGTTTTTCTGTATCTCAAAATATATATTTTGTTTAAAAAAAAAAAAAAAAAAAATAAAAAATAAAAAAAATAATTCTGATATTTTATTTTTAAAACTAAAAAGTACACATGCTTAAAACAGAAATCCACTCAATCATTTTTTTCTTTACTTGAAGCAATACAAGAAAATATGTTTTTTGGTTTTTTTTCTGTTTTTTGTTGTTATTTTTATTCTTGTAGATCACACATTTTGTTGTTGTATTACGCTGCGAGCATTGGTGTTGTATCTATATATCTACTACATATGTTGTTGATCTCTTGTTCTGCCTCCCCCTTCCAAAATGTGCTCTTTAAATTTGATTGCTTAATTCTATTGAAATTATATGGTCTTCTAGGTTCTACAACAGCGATGGCCACCCATGCATACACATTGAACAACTGAGCTCTCTTGCAATTTGTTACATTTTTATGCACGCTTGCTACTACTTGCCCATCCTGCTCTACACAATTTGCCTAACGTTCTTCAACTGCTTACTCCCCCCTTGTTTCGTTTTGAATACCTCCCACAGAGCACAGTATTTCCTTTTCTTTCACTCTAACTCTCTCTACTTTGCGGTCTCACATTCAATCTCTACTCTCTATTCTAATCAACTTTAAATCAATTCGTTTCAAATCTATCTTTATTTTTATTTATTTTTGATTTATTATTGTGAATTGTTTGTTAAATTGTTTCACACATTGCAATGCATTGCTTCAAAATTGTGCGTAATGAAATTGTAAGCATTTGAATTGCATTCAAACTTGATGAATTACTTTATTTTTCTATTTTTTTTGGGGTAGTATTACACTTGTTACTTTTTGTTAAGTATAGTTCATTTCAAAATAGTTGATAATTGATAATCGAGAAAGAGTTTGCTACGTTACGCTGTCAAATGACCAATCATGGTTGTTGGTTTCCTTTCAGTAAAAGGAAAATCATCTCAATGTGGTCATTTAAAATATCAACTCAGATGAAGCGAACTATACTTAGGGTGACCATCCGTTCTTTATAATACAGAATAGTACTGTAGTAGAAGACTTCGTTCTATATAATTTGTTTCTTTGGATTTCTTCCATTCGCACAACCAAACAGTGTGGAGATTAGACATTTAGGTGCCGTCACTGTAGAATGAATTTATTATAGAGGGTGGAACAATATCACAATTAATAATATCCATATTTAGCCTAAGTACCTCGTGGTGTGTCTTTGGAAAGTTTACAGCAAGACCGTATTTAGGGGGAGGTTTTGGGGGCTCTGACCTCCCCCCCGGAATGTGGAAACTTTCTTCTAATTTTTTATATTAATTTCCAGTGGATGGGAAAAAAGTAGAAAATAAAATCTATTGGAAGATTTTTGAATATTTTTTACTTCCATCGGTTTTTTTTTTTCTAAAAAGTCAAGTAAATTTGAAATCTTAGTTACACTATGCGACCAAATCTGATTTATTTTCTTTGATATGAGGCTTGATTCCGGATTCAAAAAGAGAAGCTGATGCTGAGCAATCCTGCATTCATAGTTTTTCTATGTCAGTAACTGTTTTTGATTTAAAGCTTCGTCGTGAAACATTTTGAAAAGTTTAAAAATTAATAAAAAATAGAAAAAGCTGTCGGATCCTTGTAAAATTAGACTTATGTGAAAAGTAATACAAAGCAATATTTTATTATGCTAAACTTGTCCGCCATATTTGATTCGGAATTTTGAATTTTTAAAATCTGACTGCAGATTTGTAACCAACGTTAACCCCTTAAAACACTGCGGACCACTGCACTTTTCATTATGTCTGGCTGTGAGTGTGAGTAAGATAAAACCCGTTCTTTGTAGATTTTTTCCTGCACCCGTAGACATAAACACATCCCCTGCTTTAAGGACGCATGAAAACAATATGACTTAGGGTTTATTTGAAAGGGCATGATTTAGCCTTTAATTCCTAATTTTCGAACTTTCTAGCACGTCTGGTTTCAGTTCTACAAGTTATCAAAAATGACCGAAAACGGTATTTTTAGGGATTTCTGTCCCAATTTTTCTAAGACGTGACGTAATGCGAAGTTTCTGACCTCAGATTTATTTTCAACATGAAAAATTAATGCTAGGAATCATATTATTTTCCAAACCCATGCAGGGTAGTGTTATTGGATTTGCTTCAAAGTTTTTGGAGACAATCTTAAAATGTAATTAATTCTTTAACCCATTATTGCTCAGAGCACCCCGACTCGGAAGATCCCTTTTAATGCTGTGACTGTACGAATTTAGGGAATATATGCCAACTTCATCCGGGTTCCTCATAATTGATAACATTAAATAATAATTATTTAAAAAAATTGAAATTGATTATTCTGTGAATTTTTTGTAATTTTCGGCCATTTTTTTAGGTTAAGATTAAAAAAAAACTCGGAAAGAACAATTCCTAAAGCTTCAAGGCATTTATCCACTCTTGTCGCTTGACTGATAGGGTCCATAAAATGCAAAATCGTTTCTAATTTATTTATTTAAACACCAGTTTCATAAAAATTATTTATGAATATGTTCTTCGAATGAAAACCCCACTTTAACTAACTAAATATTTTGTATAAAAAATGTAAATTCCTAACTACTCACAGCTAGTTTTTTTATCTGGCTAGTATGACGAGAAGTATTTTATTTTTTATTTTTATCTCAAATTCAAATAAAATAATTAATTCTGCTGTTTTTGACAAATTTTGACGTTGATTGTTGCTAACATCATAATAACACATAACCAATGCATTTTTTTAAAAGATTGGGAAATTCCATAAAGGATGTGGTAAAATCTAGCAACAAAAAACTATTAAGGTGGTAATTAAATCCGTTTTGATGAAGGCTGTCTAGAGACACGCTTGGGAACTAGAGGGTTAAGTAAAAATGTTGAAAATTCAATTTTTGGGATAGTTTTATTGTATTTATGTTCTTTTAGTTAAGTCATTAAAAGTTTGTATTTTTATCTATCTAGTTTTGAAAATAAGAATTTGATTTTTGTCATTTTTTTTTAACAATTTCAATTTAAATAAAACACATTGAGAGATATCACAATGATCCTGGTTCGTACGGAGTAGAACTACAGATAATATGAAAATTTAAGCTCAATCAGTTCATTAGTTTTGGAGATATCGTGGCAGCCATTTCGAAAAATGCTGTTTTGAGAAAAACTAGTTTCAAAGTTCAAATATACATGACTGCTGTATCAGGGCCTGTAACTTTCAATCGACTGTGAATTTCAAAGAATCCCTTTACACATATATTCTAGAGCGATTTTAGCCAAAACAATTTTCAATTTTTTTGACTTCCCTGAAAGCAAAAAAAAGTGAAGCGCCAGTAGTTGAAAATGTCGCCTTCTCTAACAGTTCACGCTTCTTTCTATACGCTTCAAGTCTTCCTTAAAAAGTAAAAAAGTTTGGCTTGCTTCTGCTGCCTCTAATTGTATTAGCTCTAGCAGGTTGTTCGTTAAAAAAATCACTGATTACTGTTTGTACGGTTGTAAATCTAAAAAATTCCCGAAAATCACTCATTTTTCCAGCCGTCCAGTTACTTCAAAAGTAAAAATTAAACGAACAAACGGAGAAAACATAACACAGAAATTGTAATGTAAATACTTTATATAACCACTTCACATTTATTTATTTGAATAAATTTTTACTGCCAATCTATGGTAAAAATTATTATAAAATAAAATGCTTTTAATCTTCGACTTCGCCAAAATACTTCGGCCGAAGCCGATGCCGAAGGTGCAATTTTAGGCCGAATAGCCGAAGAACCGAAGCCGAATATTCGGTCGGACACCAGCGTGGCCGTTATGAGACTAAAGTTGCAATTTGCAATTTTTTTCGCTGCTTGGAGACTTTGACACGACTTTTTGAAAATAACCAAAATTTGAGACTTTTTTTCAAATCCTTGCAACTTTTGAGACTTTTTTGCAAAAAATATGATATTTACATGGAATTATACGAAAAATCCGTTGCCTTTAACTTGGAACTCGCAACACTAATTACATACATACATACTTTTTAGTTGCAACACTGTCGTTTTATAAGATTTTTTTACAAACTTATTGCTATTTTCAAATTTGCCACACTGACTTTCGGAAAATGCTAGGGCTCTGCATACAAATATTTTTTAATCTGCTAGAAGACTCGAGGAAATGCAATTTTTAGAGTTTTTTTTTTAAATGGGGCGGTAATCGGTTGAATATTTTGGGAATTATCATAAAATAAACCGAGGTTAATTTTTGGAGGTGTACAACAATTTTTTTTTTTTTTTTTCGTGAAGCACCTTAATGTATTAATTACTTGGGATAATTGAATTTGTTTTTACTTTATGCAAACTGTTGCGAAATGAAATAAATGTTCCTTTTATTAAAAAAAATGGGATGAAACTTTTTCACTCTCAGTGACACTTTTTTTGCAACTTTTTGAAATTTATGTATCAACGGCCACGCTGTCTGACACTACTCGCTATGCTCTTCGTAGGCTCGTAAGCAAATTATTTGACTCAGCATTTGCTTGACTTTCACAAAAATTGGAAAGAAGATTGAGAGACGACTAGCCTACAATCTCCTCTCCCATTGAATGCAATTTATTCTTCCCATTTCCGCGTTTCCAAGTATGTTTTTACTTGCCTTGCAACATGCGGCCGAGCATTGTCGTGCTGAAGAATAACTTCGTCGTGTCTATTCTCATATTCTGGCCTCTTATCCTTGAATGCTCGGCTCAAACGCATCAATTGTAGTCGGTAGCGGTCGCCAGTGATCGTTTCATTCGGTTTCAACAGCTCATAATACACGACACCTTTCATATCCCACCAAATACACAGCATGAGCTTTGATCCATGGATGTTCGGCTTTGCCGTTGATGTTGATGCATGTCGGGGCGGTCCCCGTGATTTTTTTACGCTTTGGGTTATCGTAACGTATCTACTTTTCATCGCTAGTCACAATACGATGCAGAAAACTCTTTCTTTTCTGTCGTTCAATCAGCAGTTCGACGTCTCTCGGCTTCAATTCGTACGGCACCCAATTTCCTTGCTTTTGAATCATTCCCAATGCTTTTAATCGTTTAGAAATGGTTGATTGATCAACTCCTAAAGATTTTGCAAGTTCTTGTTGCTTTTGACATGAATTTTCTTCAAGTAATGCCTTCAATTCTTCATCTTCGAACTTTTTCGGCCCGCCTGAGCGTTCTCTGTCTTCAACATCAAAATCGCCACTTTTGAAACGGGCATACCACACCTGACACATTCTAACGTCTATAGCACAGTCAGGATAGGCTTCAGTGAGTAAACGATGTGCTTCAGTTGCGTTTTTCTTTAAATGGAAGAAGCAAATTAAAACTTCCCGCAAATATTGTTTTGTTGGCACAAAATTCGACATTTTCAGCTATAGTAAAACACTTTTGTAAAATTATGAAAATTATTTGACAGATCAATTCTTATAGTATTTTTGGCGCTCTTCGAGATAGAATAGCTGTCAATGTCAAAAAAATGGCGCGTATGATAGATATGAAGTTAGTCACAATTACGAGTTTATACATTCATACTCCCAATATACAGAGTGACAATCGTAAAGTGTCGCACACATTTCAGCAGTTATTTTCAAAAGGACGTACTTCCATTAAGTACAATTAAGTGTTAACATTGCTGAATATATAAGCATTCATTTGAACCCCACCTCATTCAATATAACCTCCTTTAACCTGCACACATGCCTTCAACCGATTCGGAAATCGTAGGACTGTTCGCCGCAGGACTTCCTGATCAATTTCAGTCCAGGCTTTCTCTAATGAATTTGTCAGCGACTCCAGACTGTGGTGTTGAGATGCACAAGCCTTACTCTCTAAAATACTCCAAATAGAGTAGTCCATTGGATTCAAGTCTGGGGAGTATGGTGGCCATTCTTGAGATGTTATGAATCCAGAAAAATTGTCGTTTATCCATGTTTGCGTTAATTTTGCCATGTGGGAAGGTGCAGAATCTTGCTGGAAAGTCCAGTTTTCATTTCCAAATGTATCTTGGGCCCAGGGAAGAACATGTTAATTTAAAATGCTCCGATAAACAACCTGGTCAATTTTAACACCCTCTTCAACGAATATTAGAGGGGTTCTGGCATTAGCGGAAACTCCAGCCCATACCATAACGGAAGCTGGCTTTTGAACTCGGCCAACAGTCCTATTTTGTTCCGATGATGATGTTAGCCACATTCGGTCATTTTGCGCATTGACATATCTGTAAACAAGATATTTTCAACATTTTTTAACACGGAGGAGCGTAGCAATGCCTTGCATCTTTGCAGTCGCAAATCTTAAGATTAAGCTTTAAGGTTTACTCCCACTTCCTTAGCGATTTTTCTCATTGAGCGCCTTGGATTTTGCTTGATTCGTTTACGAATTTTTGCTGTTAAACCAGTAGGGGCAACTGTTGAAAATTTTCCCCGGTCTCTATCTTCAAAACACCCAGTTTCATTATATCGAATAATAGCTCGGTCTACCGTACGACTTGACAAATTTAAAGCCTTTGCAATTTGACGGCTACTATAATTTGCCAAATGAAATTTCATAATTTCACGACAAATATTTTCCTTGTCCATTTTTATGGAAATTTCAAAATGTAATAACAAAAATTCAAATGAAATTAAAAGCAAAGCCAATGATGAATGAATTTGCTTTTTAAATTAAAGTAACGGTAAATGGCAAAGCTTGCTGCAGAGTATTAAACTTGCGTCACTTTACAATTGTCACCCTGTATACGTATAAAGAGGGAAAAGGCGAGTCAGGTTTAAATTGCTGCCTGAATAATTAGAGGAAGGATCGCTTTTTCATCGCTCAGCCAATTTATCATTCAAGTCCCTAATAATTGTTTGCAGGGAAGAAAGCACATCTTATATAAAGAGCAGTTATAATAAATTACGTGTTCAATGATGTTGTAGTTATGCTTACTCTTACTGGTACGCTTGTTCTCATTAGATCCCCTGGTGCTTTCAATTGTTGCTCCCAGACGTCTCAATTCAAGGTCGGGTAGTGGGTGGGATCCATAGTTAAGCCCAAATAAATTTAGTAACAAACAATTCCGCATTTTTAAAGACTCATTTCCAGTAGCGTTCTTGTCATTATAAGTACTCCTTTTCTGAGTCTCTCTTACTTACTGACCTTACATAAAATATTCCACTAAATTCTTCAGTTTTCTTCAATTTTCTTTCTTTACTATTTATATTGCTTAATTTATGCCTCATAGTTCCATCTTACTTCATTTAGTTTTATTTTTATGATTATATAAATTATTTAACTTCATCAATTCCCTAATCAACATCATGTTCAACCTGTTGTTGATTGTGAGCCCATCAAATCAAAACAAAAACAACTGCACGCCAACACCAACAACAACACCGCCACCGCCGCCACCAACACCAATCAACCAAGATTACCCACAGTTTACTGAAAAAAAAAAGAAAAAGAAAACATAAAACGTCTTCCCAAAATTTATGCCTTTTTCTCACATATATTTTCCATAGCCGTAGCAAGTAATAGAAAAGAAAGTCGTAAAAATTTCATTTCCGAGCGCAATTTTTACGACTTTCTAAGTGTGTCGAAATTGTTTCTTCTTGAAAATCAGTGCTGCTACCGTCGCCGCCAACAAATACAACAACTCAATTTGAAGCGTTAAAGTTCAACGGAACGAGCTAGAAAAAGAGTGGGCTAGAGAGCGGTAGAATAGAATGTGGAGTAGGGAAAAGTGTTTGTGTAAACAGCGTCATAATAATGACACTTACTTAAATGTCAAATTGACGCATCAGTATTTTTTACGACCAACAAACCGAACGAACCGAACGAGCGAGGAGTCGACCCCGCCACTGCCACTGAGAGACCCTTTTCTTTCTTTCGTTCTGTCTTTGCCTATCACCGCCGCTGCCGCTCGACAGCTTGTCTCTTGAATGCACACACCGGCGGCGGCAGCGGCAACGGCAGCGGCAATGTCGGAAAAGTAAAAGAAAGAAAAACATTTCGATTGTCATAATTTCTATTTATCGTGTAATTTGTAGGACAATTTGTTGCTCGTAAAAATTGAAGCTTAAATGAAAATAATTCCGCTATAAAAATCATAAAAATACATACAAACACACACACTCATACACACACACATATTAACATGTACATACATATCTCGACACAAGTATCTATGAATGTCGTCTATAAAGAAGGAACTTGTTGATAAGATTCGTGTTTTGACTTGGTTTGGTTTTAATTCTTGTTCTTGTTGGATTTTTAGGTGATTTTTATGCACGTTGTCAACATGATATTTATGACGTTGGCAACAACAACAGCAACAACATATTAACAAGATTGCTATTGTACGTAGAGAAAGGGTTAAATTTGTGTGCCTTGTCGGTCTTTTGAGTATAGCGCAAAAGTTTGATTTTTTGTTTTCTGTTCGTTTGTTTGTTGTTCTTTGTTTTACGACTTTGATATTTTTGTGTTTTGGTTATTTTGAATGAAAATTCTCTTTACGAGTTTTTCAATGCCGTTTCGCTTTACAATTTAGAACATTTCAAATTGACCTATGAATTTTGGGATTGAGGACATCATCATAAAAATTGTTGTAATGTCATTGTTGTAAATGAATTTTAATGAGTGTTAAGTGGTTGGTGTTTTACTTTCATATATTCAAATAGTTGACAATAATAACAATAATAATAAAAATGTTTTTTTTTTTTTTTTTTATTATTGTAATTAATTTTAGCTTGTTAATTGTTTAGTTCATGTAAATGATTGATATGTGTGTTCTAAGATTATATTTGAATATTAGACTTTACATCGTGTCGATGTTTTTGTAGTAAACAACTCAATTTATAAGGTGAAAATATAAAGTACATACTCTAATGTATTTCATTTAAATACATAGTACTTTGAGTTGTAGTTACTTTATACATACATATGTGTCGTTCATTTTGATAGTGGTGTAACTCCATTTTTTTTATTTACACTTTTTTGTGTAAAATTATCAGGTCTTATTATATCTTTCATTATAAAAGTGAACTGAGTCAAATTTACTTTTCATTCTAAAGATATGGTGCTACTTGTCTACTCAATAAAAAATAAAATAGTTCACAATAATAGTGAAGTAAGTCCAAAGTCAGCATAACAGAAAAGTAAGAAGAGAAGAGATCGAAAAAATTTTAACATATATAAAATTCAATAATTTTTAAACGGTTGATCTTAGAGTTTTGATTTTTTTTATCTTACAAACCACAGAAAAATTTGAATTTTATAGTTCTAACCACTATTTATGAGCTCGTGGACCTTTCTTGGTAAGCCTTCCATTAGAGATTTGATAGTTGTTTCAGACACCTTTTTGGAACAGTTTGCCCATCTCCTTTTAAAATCTTCGATATAAATTTGAGACACCTTTTTTGTGCTCTTTAAGTTTCTTTTCACAAGAGCCCAATATCTCTCCACTGGTCTTAGCTCTGGACAATTTGGAGGATTGGCCTCTCTTGGTACAAAATTTATGTTATTACTTTGATACCACTCCAGAGCTTTCTTGCCGTAGTGACATGATGCCAAATCGGGCCAAAAATATGTGGACACATTGTGCTCTCTTATGAAAGGAAGAAGTATTTTTTTCAAACATTCTTTGATGTATATTTCGGTATTTATAGAACCCACTGTAACAAATGACTTGCTTCTTTTGCCGCAACTGCATATAGCTTGCCATACCAGGAATTTTTTAGGAAATTTTGTCTGCTTTTGGATTCTAAATTGTTCTTCGACATTTCCTCGAGCATCAGCAACATAAAAATTTTGACCCGGAAGCTGCGTAAAATCTGCCAGTACATACGTTTCGTCGTCCATTATACAACATGAATATTTTTGTATGAAATTCGATTTTAATTTCTGAGCCCTACTTTTGGCGTCTAAATTTTTTGCAGCATTCCTGTCTGGAACTTTTTGGACTTTGTATGCTTTCAAACCTGCATTGGCTTTAACTTTTCGTACCAAATAGTCAGAGCACTGGGCTAACCGGGCAGCTTTTCTACCAGATGTGTTTGGAGATCTTTTCAATATGCTTTCTATTTTCTTGGCTTTCCCAATATTATGTGGTCCTTGTTTTCTTCCCGAACCAGGTTTCCTATCGATGGTCAAATTCTCCTGAAACTGTTTAATAACATTGGAAACAGTTTGACGGCAGACCTTCAATACTTGGGCCAATTTTTTGTAGGACCAATTTGGATTTTTTTGAAAATTTTTAATAATTTTAAGATGTACTTCTTCTTCTTCACTTATTTCGATCAAACTCACAATAAATCAACATGTTTGTCATTAAAAATAACAACTGACATATTTTTTAAAGATAACTAGATGAAAGAAATTTTTAAATTTTACACTCAAAAAAAATTATTAGGTAAAACGTGTGTTAAGATTTTTTCAATCTCACTCCTTATATAAAGGATTTAGTGGCCTCTTTAAATAAAATATTAGTAGTGTAGAATGTATAATAAACTTTGATAAAAAGTACTTGCAAAGGAATTTTTAGGGGGGCCGTATTTAGGGGGGAGGTTTTGGGGGTTCTGACCCCCTCCCCCCCGAAATGTGGAAACTTTATTCTAATTTTTGAGATTAATTGCCAATGGATGGAAAAAAATTTAAAATAAAATCTATTTAACGAAATTTTTTACTTCCATCGGTTTCTTTTTCTAAAAAGTCAAATATAAAAAATAAATTTGAAATCTTAGTTACACTATGCGATCAAATCCGATTTGTTTTCTTCGATATGAGGTTTGACTACGGATTCAAAAAGAGAAGGTGATACTGAGCACTCCTGCATTCATAGTTTTTCTAGGTCAGTAACTGTTTTTGATTTAAAGTTTCGTCCTGAATCAGTTTGAAAAGCTTAAAAATTAATAAAAATAGAAAAAATTATCGGATCCTTGAAAAATTAGACTTGCTTGAACCCCATTTTTTTCCTAAAACGTGATGTGATGGAAAGTTTTTGACCTCAGTTTCGTGTTCAATGTGAAAAATTCTTTTGCAAAAACTAGGAACCATCTTTTTGCAAAACCCATGCAGTTTTAGGAGACAATCTTAAAAAATAATTAATTTTTTTACGCATTATTGCACAGAACACCACGACTAGAAAGATCTCTTTCAATGCTGTGACTTTACGAATTTAGGGAATATAAGCCAATCTCATCCGGGTTCCTTATCATTGATAATGGTCCGAATTTCCAATGATGATCATTTGAAAAAAATGAGCCTCTACTATTATTGGTCATTTTTTTGAGGTTGGGTACATCATCAGTAGTGGGAAGTCAATGAGTTAATGAAATTATGTACCTCACGATAAAAAAAAAATGCATTTGAATGCACATTGAATAATATTTATTTGAAAAAAATTTAATTATTATTATTCTGTGAATTTATTTTTCACTTTTGACCATTTTTTTGAGGTTAAGATTAAAAAAAATCGGAAAATTTTTTAGGGTCCATCAAATATATCATCGATTTAATTTACTGTATTTAAAAATCAGTTTGATAAAAAGTATTTATGAATATTTTCTTCGAATGAAACCACCCCCCCCCTCCCCCCCCCCCCCCCCCGAAAAAAAATCCTGGCTACGGCCCTGCAAGGGAGTGAAATCCAGCTCAATAAATTTTGTTTAGCAACGACTACTATTCACGAGATTTGTCGAATTGTTTTAGTTACCCGCTATACTTAAACTTCATACGAGGCTTTATATTTTATGATGGATACGGAAGATTGCAATGATTCTAGGTCAGTACTTGCAACTTACATTCAACAAGGCCCTCTCTATCTATTGAGAAACACTATTACTATTGTAAAGAAAAACGATTTACTTAATCTTATACCCATTTATTCCATCAATTTATCACAATTACTATAAAAATCATCCAGTGAATATTTCAACACGTTTAAGTACATCTTACGTCGGTGAACATTCATCTAATAATGAAATTATGTATGATTGGTGTTGAAGACCCATTGTTCGTATTATTATTATTTGAAGTTATATATAAACAGGCTTAATGAACAAATGTAGTCATCACAACAACAATGTATATAGAGACGGGCAAATCAGACGGCCGTTTCGGAATCCGCCACAATTCCTCATCAGTGATCTTAGTGATAAGTTCTTAATCTTTCAATATCCTATATAAGCTACTAATATTTGAAATCATAACCCAGAATTACGGATTTGATTCCAAATATCTTCACTGAATAGAGATATTGAAAGAAACTACCACTACCGTTCTATACACTTATGTTGTTGTTTTTTTCCCATTGTAGCTATTATTATTATTGTTCGCACAGTTGGGACGACCCGAAAGTCAGGCACTGCGGCTTAGAAGATATTTTGTAACAAAGCCCCTAATTAAGATAAAAGACGTTCTGCTATCTTAATGATGGCTAAAACATATTTTGTGTGAGAGGTTTTAATTTCGTTACCTTTTTGAAACGGTTTGCTAAAAATGTCCCTTCTTTGCCAAACTAAAGCTAAAGATTCACCTAGAATGTGAGATGTCATCTTATCATCTTCCTTACATAGGCGACACTCGTTATCGTTTGACGGAACTAATTTACTTTTGTAATATCTGACCAGGGAGAAAGCCCACTAGCAGTCTGAGATCCTTTAAGATCAAAGATTGGGTGTGAGCGCGATGAGGGACAAGCTCCACTGATCGTATATATGTATTTAAATATAATCCTCTCTCCTTTTTGTGTAAAACTTTCAAAATTTCAGCTAACTTTCCTTTTCCAATCTTTACGAGATTCGCAAAAAATAATATTTCACTATAACAATGAAGTAACTCCAAAAAAATATTTATATGTTAATTTTTTATAGAAAACTTTGACTCAAACCATCAATTTATAATGACTTTCCTAAAATTTCGTGTATTATCTTGCAATAAAAGTTGTAAAACCATTTAAATAATGTTTGCTCTTTTTTCTATAGACCATTTCGCAAAACACTTTATAGTGTCAAAAACAAATAAATGGAGTTACGCCACTATTATAATGAACGACACATACATATGTAAGTAGTAACCCTGCAAGCAATTTCAAAAGTCTTAGATGACCGTTGAAAAAGCGAAGCATTCTTTAAATTAGGCCTGTCTTAGGAGCTGTTTACATTGGCGTAAGTATGAACGCCTGTCTGAAAGAGAGAGTTAGAAAAAGACAGGAGAGTTTTTATCGCTTTCTTACTACCGATTTTTTCCGCCTCTCTATTTCAGACAGGCCTTCATGCTGCGCCAATGTAAACGGCGGCTTCACGAAATAAGTCCTACATGAAATAACTCCTAACAAAAAACGAAATAACTTCTAATACAAAAATGAAATAAATCCTAATTTTTAGGGGTTATTTTGCAATTAGGAGTTATTTCATAATGAATTTACTCCTAAATCAAAAACGAAATAACTCCTAATTTGAGCAAAAATAAATGACATTTATCCTGTAAACTTTCCAACGACACACCACGAGGAACTTAGGCTAAATATGGATATTATTAATTTTGATATTTTTCCACCCTCTATAATAAATTCATTCTACTGTGACGGCACCTAAACGTCTAATCCCCACACTGTTTGGTTTTGCGAATGGAATAAATTCAAAGAAACTATTTAGGCTCTGTGAAATTCGACCGAAATTAAAAAGGAATTCCAAAAAAGAAGGAATTTAGGCCAAAATAAGTTGTTGGCCCAATTTCCTTCTTTTTTTTTGGAAATTCACCCAAGGAACTCGGGCCAAAACATTTTGGTTGGAATTCCTTTTTGATTTTGGATTGAAATGCACTTTAAAAAAGGAAGTTCGACCAAAAATTTTTTCGGCCCAAATTCCGAAACTAAATTATTATTATTTTTTTAAGTAAAAAGAATTTGAGCCAAATTTTAAATTTTTATGACTTGAACAACAACCATATGAAGTACTACAACGGTAGTTACAGAAAATAATTTTTAAATCAAGGGAAATTATATTAATTTAGTAAACAAGAAATTGTATTAAGTTCTTTTTTTTGTATAGGTTTTTGAGAATTTAAAAGGACAATAGTAAAAAATTCGCGTGAATTATTCTTTTAAACTCTCAAAAACTTACATATGTTTGGAAAAAACTTTTGATTAAAATTTTAATTGTTTATAAACGATAGAATGCGTAATAACCGTTTATTTGTCTACTTTATATTTTATGTAAATTTAACTAAAGCCCCAAAAAAATTTATAATATTCGTTTTTTAGAAAAATGAAGTAAAAATTTAAAATATGTAATACATGAAAAGTACGAAATAAGGCCCCACAAAATGAAATGAAGCCTTAAAAACGAAATAAGAAACCAAAAATTATTTGGTCGAATTTCCAAATGATTTTTTGGCTTAAATTCCTTTTTAAAAAATTTTGCCTGAAATTCCTTCTTTTTTTTTGTCGAAATTCCTTTGGTCGAATTTCCGTTCCCCGTTTTGAGATATCTGGATTTGGGATATGTAGATTTTTAGTACGAGGAATTAAACTATGATGCCGAAATAGCAAAATTGTATTACAAAAACAACATTACGAAATTGAAATAACTTCTAAATATTAGGAGTTATTTCATCTTTTCATTAGGAGATATTTCATTTCTTCATTAGCATTTATTTCATCTCATTATGAAATAACTCCTAACATAAAATGAAATATCTCCTAATGGAAAAATGAAATAACTCCTAAAATTTTTGCCGATTAGGAGTTAGTTCACTGTAACTCCCAATAAAAATGAAATTTCTCCTAATTTTTTTTTATATAAAGATTTTTGGGAGTTATTTCATTTTTTCGTTTAGGAGTTATTTCATTTAGGAGTTATTTCGGGGTGCCGTAAACAGCCACTTAGAGCCGTTTGCTTAAAGTCCGATTTAGCACTAATCAGAACTCATTTCTACTACTAACCGGCAGTTAAAGTTAGGATAAGTGCTTAACTGAACATTAGTGTGTTATGCTGATGGTCACGGCATGGTCGTATTCACGATTTGTTGTTGCTTTGATTTAAGAGAGAGAGAGAGCGAGAGAGAAAAATTTGATCAAAAGGTTAGAAAAGACATAGCCTAGTGATAGTAATATAAATAAAATTGTAGGAAACTTACCGATAGGTAAGAAAAAGCTGTTTAATAAGGAAAGGAGGAAAAAATTCCTCTAGTCCACCTTTTGCGTGTTATATGAATTCGCCATTCGATATATGATTATAACGGGTAAACGATCACGAAACTTATCATAATTTTTTGACGAAAAATATTACACATCGAAAAGTAATTGGGGTGAGCGAAGGTCAAAATAACCTAGCTAAAACTTTTTTTTTAAGAAATTAAGAATTGAAAAACAAAACAAAAAATTTTAACAACCTCTGGCGTGATCACGTATCATTTGACCGCCTTAGAGATGAATAAGCATTTTAGAAAACATTTCTTCAACAGAGAAGAGATTAGAAAGCAAAGGATAGAATTTTAATTTTCTTGCATCTATCTAAAGTTCAGGTCAACAGCTTTCAAATCTACCACAACGATCCTCTCAACGAAATGCTCTGAAGTAGCAAGCGATCTGAAAAATCACTGAGCAATATTTCGATCAAAACTCAATTCAAAGTTAGAAGAACTTAAATGCAGCTCATTTACAAAAAGTTAAGAAAATATTGTAGCAATTGTTCAGGGTTGCATTCAGTGTTGAAAATTTTTTAAATTTCATGAACTCCGGCATCATGACTGCGATACCTCGAATCTGACACAACGGCTTAAATTACAAGAAATTGAATTTAGAAATTGAATTCATGATTCTAAAACTCATCGGCTTGCGTTTAGAAATGAGAATGATTGGGTGGAAAATTTATTTTAAATAAATTACAAATTAATTTTGTAATTCATAACTCTAGTATGCCTGATTTTCACTACACCCAGGAAAATACCCATCTCTAGAACAAAGAAAAAGTTTCCTCAATTTAAATCCACGAAAATTTCTCTCGTTTATGTAAATTTTCCTCAAAATGAAGAAAAATGTGCTCCTTTCACGCAACCTTGGTGTTCAATTTGAAGTAAGTTTTTTCTTCATTTTTGGAAATTTAATTGTGGTGCAGCCCACCAATTGAAATCAAATCCCAAGTTTCAATGAAATTGTTAAAACTAAAATTAAAGAAAAGTAAGATAAAAAAGTAAATAAAACACAAGAAAATATGGGTGTGGTAAATGGGCATCTTCAAATATAATTTTTTTCTAAAACTTAGTCCTTACAACGCGTCTCTGCATAAAATTTTAACTCAAGAGCTTTTAGGAATTACTTGGTCTATTGTTAACATAAATTCGCATGGACGTTTCCATAAACCTGTTTTTTCCAAAATTTTGTCGCACCAGCATATAAAAATTCAAGCACCATTTGGCTGCAAAACAAAAGTATCAAAATACCATAAAAGAACAAATTACCTTATTTAGAATAAAATAAGGTAATTAAACTTACATACTATTTTTGCATAAAAAATGAAAATGTAAGAAAGAGACGAATATACCAAAAATGTTCTCCATACAAAATTTTTGTATATACAAAAAACTAGCTTTACTCTTTTGGCCTTAGCAAATAATCGCGTATGCTTTGTTTTTCTTTTGAATTTTTAAGTCGGCGTCTCTATTTCAAGCGAAGTGGTTTGTGGCTATTGATATAATTTTTGAAAAACAAAAAAATATATTTATATATTGTGAAAAAAATAAAATATATTCAAAAGATATAAATTTCAATAAAGTTCAATTTATAATTTTTTGGTGGCCATCATTTGATCATTTCAAGGCGACGATGCCTGTAGTGTTTGTAAAAATACATATGAATGTAAAGCTTAATTCTTTTAAAAATAAAATAATAAATGAATACAAGTAAAAAAAACATGATTTCTATGCCTTTTAATTAAAACAACATTGTAGAAAATATTCCATAAATTGAGGATTTCTTTTCCAAAAAGTAAATTGACTTTAATCTATGGAAAATTATTCCTCAAACTGAAGAAAATTTTACCTAAATTATATACAATTTCTCATATTTGAAAAATGTTTCCTCAACTCAAAGAAATTTTATATATCTAAATGAGGAAATTGTTTCTATGGCGCCAAATCATTCCCATTTTTCCCCAATTTTATAGCCTTTTTTCTTCGAACCAAGTAAGTATTTCTCTGGGTGTAGGTCATATTCACTGGCAAGAGAGAATTTCATATATCAATATGCCAGTATGTTGACAAATTTGATTAGATTTGACATAGTGAAAGCCAGGCATTATTTTCTTCTACTTTCATAAACTGAAAATTTCCTTCATTTCTGTAAAATTCAATACAAAAATTTACACAATTTATTCCACAGTAAATCTAACATCCAGAATGAATCCAACGCATGCGCAATGAAAATATAAGCAAAAAAAAATACGTAAAATGTCAAATATAAAAATGAGAAACCCAAGATATGATGATGACAATTTCTTTCCAGCATCACAGGAATACATTTTGACAACTACGACATAACAATAACAACAAGCTGAATATGCACATATATCCATCCATACAGGATAATATGAAGAAACAAAAATTTACGACATTCCTAGCACACTTGGCAGGCAGGCAACAGCAGCAGCAGCAGGCAATTGCAATGCATACAGTGATACCACACAAAAATCACAAGGAAATTTCACTCCACAGGGGAAAATGTAGAAAGGAAGGACGAAATGAAAATATGCAGAGTGTAACAACAACAACAACAACAGCAAGATGCGCTTCAATGCACCAAAAAAAAAAGAAAAGAAAAACAACGCAGAAACTAGAGAATAATTTTCACAGCTGCAGCAAATTGCCTGCAAGAGCAATAGCAACAACAACAACAACAACAACAACAGCAACAGTGCGACGCAACAGAAATCAGTCATTTCAAAATGGTCGTAAATTCTTAAATTGAAAGAAATTGACTTTTTGTCCTTGTTGTGTGTCGACATAAGCATATCCTTTTCTTTATGTTCATATATATATATATATATACATGTAGAATGAATTTCGGGAGAAGATGAAGAAAAGTCCTTCTTGAAGAAATGAGAACGAAAACTGTTTCAGGTACAGACAAACATACACACACTTAAGTTTGTTCATTACCCGGAAAATCTAGTTGAATTTTTTTGATTCTACGAAATAGAAAGCGAATACGAATAAATGCAATACCTAACAACAAAAACAAGAATACTGTAATTTTTATCTTTTTTTTTTATTTATTTTTTTTTTATTGTTGTTTTTGCTGCAACATGCAAGAAAATATGAGAAATTAAAAGGCAAAGAAGTAATTTTCAAAAGAAAGGGCGCAACCTAAAATTCAACAAAACAATCAAGAGCATAGCATAATCTCATTATACATTGTCCTGCAAGCAAGGATATTTGAGAGCGTCACTTTCACTTTTGCTGCTGCTGCCGCTGCCGCTGCACACACATGCAACCAAACACCTTGAAGGCATTCCAGACATTTGGAAACTAACAGCAACTGTTGAATTTTGTCTGGCTGTACTTGCTTCACAACGAATTTAATGCTTATATGTACCTACATAAATGTTTTAGAAAGTGTGTTGATTGCAACTTCAAAAGCAGCAGTATTTATGTATGTATGTATGTAATGTTCATTAATTTTTCTTTCTTTCTTTTTTGTTTCTTTACACTTGTATAATTGATTATGCATGGTTTAGCAAATGTGTTGGGTCGCCTCGCCTCGCCTCTCTTCGTTTTGCTGATTGTTGTTCTGCTCTGCCTTTTTTTTCTGTTGGTTTGTTAGAATAATCAAAAATTATTATGTGACTTCATCTGCCATAACAAATAATTTTTTATGTCACACATGTATGCATTTAAACCAACCAAAAATATATGTTGCTTTAATGCTACCAACACTCAAAAAAAAAAGGATGCTCTAAGGACTGCAGCGGACTACCTAACTATGCAGCTAGCTAGCTGTATCTAAAGGAAATAAGAAAATACTTTTTCTTTAGGGTTTTGTTTTAAACATATCCTTCATATATGTGTAGGTATATATCTCTTGAAAGAAAATTTATTGCATTACTGCATACTTGTGTTGAGGTTAAAGTATTTTGTCATCATAATAATAAAATTAAAAATATTGTTCTGTGAGGTGGCATTAATTAATAGGTTAGGTAATGGAGTTTAAATTTATATGAAATGGCATGAAAAATAGATGCATGATTTAAAAAAAAAAATCATGAGTCGGTCAGAATAATATCTATGATTATTGAATTTATTCTTTAACCCATTAAGGACGGAACGGCCGCAATTTCTAAGCTTATTTAAGTGGCTCCGTTAACTATGAAAATGAAACTTAAGAAAATTTGAGCCATATCATTTTTTATGCAAAATTTTATGAACTTTCGAAATCTGCAGTCAAAATAAAAAAAATTAAAATTGAAAAAGTTATGCTCACTTATTCATCAAAAAACATGATTTTTCGATTAAAATGTTTTTTCTTAAGTTATTTTCGGAATGAAATCATCAAGAAATAGCTCTATTTGATAAAATTCCGGCGTCCATGCATCCTCAACTTTAAAATGTGTCACTTGGTATTTCAAAGTTTAGCATGTAATTATGCAAAATGGCGGCTTGAACGAGAAAATTTGCTTCAAAAATTTAAGGAATTTTTACATAGAACGGGTGAACTTTAAAAAAAAAATTTGTAGAACAAAAACTTCTTAAAATTCGTCAAAGAATACGTTCTAATTTTTTTAGAATTTTCGAACAACTTTTTTAATTTTTAAAAATTATGAATTTTTAAAAAATATCAAAACTTTTTCAAAAAATTCTGAAAAAATTATAGCGTATTTTATGATTCATTTTAAGAATTTTTTGTTCTATACATTTTTTTTCTAAAGCCCATAATTTTCATAATAATAAAAGTTGCTGTAATTTGAAGCATTGCCTTGCAGTTGTTTTTATTTGTTTATGCTTTTTTTATTTATGGGCTTTAGAAAAAATTTTATGGAACAAAAACTTCTTAAAATCAATCATAAAATATGCTATAATTTTTTCAGAATTTTTTGAAAAAGTTTTGAAATTTTTTAAAATTTCATAATTTTTAAAAATTAAAAAAGTCGTTCGAAAATTCTAAAAAAAAGTTAGAACGTATTCTTTGATGAATTTTAATATGTTGTTCCAAAAATTTTTTTTCTAAAGTTCTATGTAAAAATTCCTTAAAGTTTTGAAACGAATTTTCTCGTTCAAGCCGCCATTTTGCATATTTACACGCTAAAGTTTAAAACACCAAGTGACACATTTTGAAGTTGAGGATGCATGGATGCCGGAATTTGATCAAATAGAGCTATTTCTTGATGATTTCACTCCGAAAATAATTTAAGAAAAAACATTTTGAACATAACTTTTTGAGTTGTAATTTTTTTATTTTGACTGCAGATTTCGAAAGTCCATAAAATTTTGCATAAACAATGATATGGCTCAAATTTTTTTAAGTCCGTTTTCATAGTTAACGGAGGCACCTAAATAAGCTTTGAAATTGAGGCCGTCCCGTCCTTAATGGGTTAATTTATTGTAGGAAAATAAAAATTAAAAAAAATGTTGCATATTTTTGGGCAATCTCTTAAATGGTTATAATCATGAAAAGAGGGGGGAAAGGGGAGGGAAGAATTCATGACCGACACAGAATGATTTTCATTTATCACCCCCATCAAAATTAAAATTAAAGAAATAAATTATTGCTGGTCAGAATAATATCTATGACTATTGAATTTATTTTGTATTTTATTGTAGGAAAATAAAAGTTAAAAAAAAATGTTGCATATTTTTGGGCAATCTCTTAAATGGTTTTAATCATAAAAAGAGTGGGGTAGGGGGAGGGAAGGACATAAGACTTTCATTTATCACCCCCATCATAAATAAATTTAAAGAAATAATTCACTGTAGAAAAATATAAATTAATAAAAAATCATTGCATACTTTTCGGCAATTTTTTTTCATTAAATTTGATCATAAGTGAGAGCAGAAGGGGCAAGAGGGTTACCACTTCCTTGTGTTGCTTATCACCACAATAAAAATAAAAAAATCACAAAAATCGTTGCTTACTTTTTGGCAAATTAATTTTAGTTTAACTATTTTCATATTCAAATCTGAACATTTTCGTATTGAAAACATTTTTAAAAAACCTGAGCGATTATTTTATTTAAATATTTTTATTTTTAGATCTTATTCAATAGCTTTTCTTTTTGAAAGTTAAAAAGTTTTTTTTTAATTTACCTGCCAGTCTAGCGACATAGAAAATTCAATGCATACTTTTTAGCAAATTCTGTAATAACTTTTCAATAACAGAATTGATTTAGCTTTATATTAAAATAAAATTAAAATACTTTTTTATTTATGGTGAACAAATAGTTCGGGGATTAGCCGAATTTGACCCAAACGGTTCCCTTTTCATCCCCTACCACTTGATGACACTACTCTAAGCAGTCGTAAGCGAGCATGCTCCGAGTATTGGCATCCTGCGTCAATGCAAGCATATCCTTATAGGCCAAGTGACCAATCTCAGATTCATCAACGTATCGATGACCCAAGATTGCCTACCTTTTGCTCGCCAACGCTGAACATTGGCACAATAAGTGCGCCGATGTTTCTAGCTCCTTCAGACACAACTTACAGGTATCATCCTCAACAAGTTTCATCCTCTTGAAGTGATAACTGAAGAGACCATGACCCGTAGTCAGCGCTGTTAGCCAGCTCAAAGTCTTCTGGTTTAGTCCGACTAGACTTTGGCTGACTCACTGCACGAACACTTCACTTCCGTCTTTGCCTGCATCCTGTGCATCAGTGGCCTCCTCCCATCTTTTACGATGTTCAGATTTTATCCACTGCTTTAACGATGCATGGTTCTGGTCCACGAAATTCGTCTGTTGAACCTTTTTTTTTACCAAAAGATCAGCAGTTTCATTTTGCTCTATGCCTGAATGCCCCCTACTCCACATCAGTGTAAGCTCGTTTACACGAGCGCACTCATTGAGTTTTTGGACACAATTCAAGGTCAACCTAGAGGTTATATGTGTCGGTCCCGTGCATGCACTATACCCAGTATCTCTGCCTGGTAGACGGACACATATTTTCCCAACCGTAGATCACAGGCCAAGTTTAACTCATCTGAGAGAATACCTGCTCCAGCTCTACCTTCCAGCAGAGAATCATCAGTGAAAATGCTGATATCGCTATCCACAACTTCCACGTCGACGGTTCCAACCGCTATCCGAGTCTTATAACTTTTCTCATGCCGTCCATAGGCATACGAGCCTCCTGAATATCTTTGTTTAAGATATCCAGGATACGCATGTATCCATGTAGGGCCGTCGAGTTATGCCATGTGCCATTCCTCAACATCCTAAGGGCTGAAGTTGTCGCCATTTTCTTTATTTGCTAAATCCCGTGGCAGCAAGCCTATAAGCAACTCCAACGCGTTTGTTGGTGTAGTGCGCATTGCACCAGTTATACCAATACACTCCAACCGTTGGACTCTATCCAGCATCCTTTTAATGGTTATCAGGTTTACTTTCGGCCACCAGAGTGTAGATTCATTTTGAGGGCTCAGAGGATTTGAGACCACAAACGCATCTGCACTGAAACAAAACCTTCTTAGACTTCTGAATCTTGCCCTCAACATGATCGTTCCAAGTTTGTTTACTATCTAAGATTATCCCAAGATATTTGAACTTCCTAGACATGTTAATTTCAGATCCAAAAAGTCTAAGTGGTTCTCTATTCAGACCAACTCTCTTACGAGTGAAGAGTATGTTGGCTGACTTCCCTACGTTGATGCTGAGGCCTGGTTCCCTGCACCATTCCGTCACCATTTTGAGTGCCCATCTCTTAGTGAGTGCCCCTCCAATAGTGAGTATGCCTGACCGGACCAATCTTACTAGAGTATGTCCACAGTGACTATCCATAAGGTGGGTGATAGCACACCTCCCTGTGGACAGCTGCATATTAACCGCCTTCTGATTTTATTATCTTAAAATACAAATATAAGCTTCGACCCTATATTGCAACTCAAGACATCGTGAGAGTATTTGACCATTGAGCATTAAATCTCAACAAAAATCTACTGAGAATTTCTCAAATAATTAAATGAACTAAGTAGATGAAAATTTGTACTCTTTGAGAGACATTTCGGACTAATAATGAATTCGAATTTTGTATCAATTTCAATATTCCTTCCTGTTTCTTTGTATCAAATAAAGTATGCTAACCATAATAGATTCTTAAAAAATTTAAAATTTTAAATTATGCTACATTCAAATTGTAAGGACACCAAAAAAAAAGCACGGGCATACATACATCATTTTCAAATGACAGTTGAAATGCTTAACACCTTTATGCTCTGTTTAGAAGAAGAGGTTCATGGGACAATTGCAGCAGAGAAAATAAAGAAAAAACTTGAACAGCATCTCAACTAAACAGCAACAACAACAAAAAAAGGTTAAAAACTAATAAATCATATTCTTTTTGTTTGCAAGAAGACAAAAAAAAAAAAGAAAAAAAAAAGGAATTTTAATAGCAAATAAAAGGAAAACACTAAACTAGAGATTATAAGATCACAGTCACAAAAACACATACACATAAATACATACCGCTGCCTTAATTTGCTAAAGTCCTAACACACATTTTTCAAATTTTATACGAGAAGCAAAAATCATTTTTGTAACTTTTTGGAGTACTGCTTCATGAATTTGTAATTTAAACTAAAAGAAAAGATCGTAAGTTTCCGGTGTAGGTCTCTAAAATTTTTGGTACAGTTGAAAGTGGACACGCTTTATCATAATCCATCAAAAACTCGATATTGAAAAATTTGATGTTAGGGCCTTAGCAAATTAAGGCAGCGGTATAAAAGGCCAACTGGCATACAAAAAATTCTTGACTTTATATGTATCCATTCGTGTGTAAATAAAGCATTCCATTGAAAATGCATAAAAATGAATTAATTAAATTCGAAGCAAAAAAAAAAAAAACTTTAAGAAAAAAATCTAAAATTTTATCACACACTCACATTAAATTCTTTATTGGCACATAAAAACGACAAAAATCTTTAACGAAAACGCATTTTTAATTTAATTCTAAATGATCTTCTGATGCATTTATAAAAATCCTCTTTATTGATTCCACAAATAAAGCACATTTACTTTAAGCTTTAAAAACCATTATACTAAAATGCTAAAGAACATAATTCGCACAATTTTTTTTTTTTTTTATAGATTCCTAGACTATTTTATTTCAAATAATAATAAAAATTAAGTAACTTAAAAAAGCACAATTTAATATCAACAATAAAACGCATACATATACACTGCTGAAGTGTGAGGTGTGTGTGTGTGTGTTTGTGTGTAAATGACGCGCATGCGTAAGTATTTTCAAGTCTTTCAATCGGAAGCATATCGCGCATGCACGATGCTTTGCGTGCTTTATGTGTTTTGGTGCAATAAAATGTTTTTATTACTGCTAAAATTTATTGTGTTTAAATTAAAATTAAAAATGGAATTTGTGTTTAAAAAAAAAAAAAAAAAAAAAACACAAAAAAAGGGGACATAAAAATAAAGCAATAAAAATTTTGAGATAAATCTTGAGTTTACCCCTGACCATACACAGTAGTCATAGAATTTGTTAATCTTGCAAATGTTATCAACAAATAAAAAATTTTCTCCTTTGATTGACATTGAATTCATTGAAATCGTTCATAATTTCTTTGATCCTGCCAAATAAAATGTTCAAAACAAATTTTCATGCAATGCCAAATTTAGCAAAATTTTAAAAGAAAGCACTGAAATAACCATGTATATTTTACTATCTTCCGAGATTACCTTTTAATTTTTTCGTCATTTAAAGTTTTTTTTTTATTCATGGCCTACGCTCAACGTATGAATGATGGACACAGTAGATATTAATACTTCCGATTTATTACTGATTTTATTTTTGAATGAATTGAAAACAGGTTCAAAGATAACACAGTTCTACAAATGGAAACTTTTGAAAACGAGCAGAGACGGGACAAATGCACTTAGGGTAATGGTGGGTCGCTGAGTCCGAATCCGTGGTCCGTTTTGCTCTGCTATGTCATAATTTGAAAAAACAAAAAATTAAAAATGCAGTTGATATTTTTTTACATCAAACTTCCATTTTTACAAAAAAAAAAAATTTTTAGATTTTTTTTATTTTTAAACTTTAAAATTTCATTTAATTTTTTTTCTTTTTTTAAATAATTTATTTTTTCATAATTTTTTTCATCCTCGTTATCATCGTTTACTTTTAACTCGTTGTTAACCCAGTAATGTCCAGCGGTGTCTTATGGCATCTTGTCGCTGAGCCGTTCCTGAGCCATATTTTGCATATTTTTCGTATTATTATTATTTGATGGATGGGACGACCCGAAAGTCAGGCACTGCGACCTATAAGATCTAATGTACCAAAGCCCCAAGTTATGAAAGAAAGAAAGGAAGAGAGAAAAGAAGATAGATAAGAAACCTTACCCTAGCCGAGAATCGGACTTGGGTTTCCAGAGACAAGAGTCTAGCATGCTGCCACTAGACCATAGTAGCGATGATTGGACCAACAGTGTAACGCCAGTTCCGAACGACGGTGTGAGAATTTGTTATCACTTGGTGTTTTTGCTATTACCTACCAAGATACAGACTTTTACACTATTTTTTTGTAATTCTCATTCACTTCATATCCACAGTGAATAAAAGAAGTTTATGAGAATTAACCACCAAAACAAAACGGGAATCGCGCCCGCAACCTTCTAGGTGAAAGTCTAGTACACTACCGACCAAGGCCGTATTTAAGGGGGGGTTCTGACCCTCCCCGAAATGTGGAAACTTTATTCTAATTTTAGAGATTAATTGCCAATGGATGGAAAAAAATTCAAAATAAAATCTAGTTAACGATATTTTTTATTTCCATCGGTTTTTTTCTAAAAAATCATATATAAAAAAAAAATAAATTTGAAATCTTAGTTACACTATGCGATCAAATCCAATTTGTTTCCTTCGACATGAGGTTTGACCACGGATTCAAAAAGAGAAGTTGATACTGAGCACTCCTGCATTCATAGTTTTTCTAGGTCAGTAACTGTTTTTGATTTAAAGTTTCGTCCTGAATCAGTTTGAAAAGTTTAAAAATTAATAAAAAAAATAGAAAAAATTATCGGATTTTTGTAAAATTAGACTTGCTTGAACTCCATTTTTTTTCCTAAAACGTGACGTGATGAGAAGTTTTTAAACTCAGATTCGTGTTCAACGTGAACAGTTCTTTCGCAAAAACTCCATCTTATTATCAAAACCCATGCAGTTTAGGAGGCAATCTTAAAATATAATTAATTTTTTAACGCATTATTGGTCAGAGCACCACGAAAGATCTCAACCTCATTCCTTATCATTGATAATGGCTCAAATACCCAATGATGATCATTTGAAAAAAATGAGCCTCTACTATTTTTGGTAATTTTTTTGAGGTTGGGTACATCATCAGTAGTGGGAAGACAATGAGTTAATGAAATTATGTCCTTCACGATTAAAAAATGCACTAGAATGCACATTGAATAATATTTATTTCAAAAAATTTAATTTGATTATTCTGTGAATTTTTTGTCACTTTTGGCCATTTTTTTGAGGTTAAGATTCAAAAAAATGGGAAAATTTTTCCTAAAATTTCAATTTTATAGGATTCATCAAATGTATCATCGTTTTAATTTATTGTATTTAAAAATCAGTTTGATAAAAATTATTTATGAATATTTTCTTCGAATGAAAACCCGTGGCCGTAGCCAGAAAAAAATTTCTGGCTACGGCCCTGCTACCGACTAGACTATCGAGGTCATCTATATTTTTCATGAATCAGGCTGATTTTCACTGAATTGCATTTCATTCACAAAAAAAAAAAAAATACTAAAATTGGGTTCTTTGTTATTATTAGTTTTTTATATATAAGGTGGGCGTAGACCATAACCATTTCCACAAAAAATCATATTCAGCTTACTAGAAAATCGTGACCAATGTTTCAAACCGATATCGGTTCCAGTAGTATTTATGACACCTACCATTTACGGGTGACCACTGAGCGGGAGTTGGCTCATCGCAATAAGAATAAATTGAGGTAATTTTAGTTCAATTTTGTTGAAAGAAGTAAGATCGAACATTTGGTAGGAACGGAACTTCATCTTTAATCCGGGTTATAATATCGATATATTCTAAGTCACTAGCGTATACTTGAAGATTGGACTGAATATATTTATATTGCCCGTCAGCAAGGATGTCTTAAACTTTCACATAAAATACACAATCAACATGATCCAGTCAGTGATGGTGCCACCAAGAATATATCAAACAAGGAATTTAAAAACAATTTTTTTTTAAATTCGTCCTTCAATGGTAATTGAATCTTCGACCGTAGCTGCTACTAATCAAAAATTACTACACATTTACCCTACATCGTTTTATGTACATGATTTTTATTGCGATAAAGTAATAAAACTTCAATTCACACTGACAATGCATATAAAAAATATTCATAAGTAATAAAAACTTTTTACAACTATCAATAAATCTTGTTGCAGAGCAAAATATTATAAAAATTCGCAAAACATATGTTGCAAATAAACTAAACACTATTAAATTAATAACAAAATAAAAAAGACCGAATAGTTATAACAAACAATAACATAAAGAAATATGGTAGTTGTTAAATCTATCATACAAATAGAACCATAAACCCTTTACACCCTTGCTTCCTCACCGCAACCGCCTAGCACCAGTATATGCTATGCAAATTTCATAAAAGTGGGTGACCTTAAAATAAAGCAGAAAATGCGCTACAAAATTTTTGCAGCGTCATGAAATTGCAATGAAGTGATAAGTGCCGCCGCCGACACTGACGCCGCCTTCAACGCTGCCGCTGCCGCTGCTGCTGTCAATGTGTCCATGGTACGTCGTACATCGTCATCGTCATAGTTTTGTATTGCAACAATAAATGTTGATAGTATCTATTAGATACACTTTGCTCACACACACACACACACAAGCGCAAACATACACAAACATCACATATGATAACAAACAATGAATGCAACAAGCAAATGTAACGCTTTACACTGCCACATTTTGTTGTTGTTATTGTTATTGTGTGCTGCTTCATCTATTCCGATTTTATGAACACCGCGGGAATTTGACAGCTTGCATCATTGTGTCATCAACACAACAAATGATTTTCCATAGACATATGCCAGCTAACACACACACACACACACACATATGTTTAATTTGTATGTATGTATGTGTGTGTTTCCTGTTGTTTTGTTTGGTTTGGTTTTGCGATTTTATTGCAATTGCATGCAATTATGCTGTTATCATCATCGTCATCAACATCAACAGCAAAAACAGCAACAACAACAACAGCAATTTTGTTTTTATTGTTGTTAGTTTTGCGCTTTGCCTTTTACTTAGAACAAATTTGTTTAGGATTTTTGATTTGATTCCTGAAATTTTTTGTGTGTCATGTTTTTATGCCCTTGTCATTTTATTACCGAAAATTGTGTTTGAAAATTTTGCGTGTGTATGTGTTTTCTATGTGATTGAGAAGGTTAATTGTTTTCGATGCGCATAAATGTTGTTGTTTTTGTTTTTGTTGTGATTATTATTGCTGTTAGTTTTTATTACTCGATTTAATTGTGCTGTTAACCGCTTTTGTGTTGTTGGTGGTTTCGTTTATTATCATATCATATGGAATATTGATTTGAATATTTTATTGTTTTATAATAATTTTTATTTATCTACATTTTCAGATTATGCAAATTAAATTACAAAAAATACTCAATAGTTATTTGTTTGATTTGATTTTATTCCATATAAAATTGTACTAGTTTTTTCTTTCAACAAAAATATAATTAAAATGGCATTAGTTTAGTATCTTGTGAATGATTTATTATTCTAGATTTTTCATTTATCATTTTAATTAGTTTGATTTGAATAAATATTAATATTTAATAAAGATTATGAAGACGGTAATCGGATAATTACACTTATGAACTTACTTAAGTAGCGATACAGGCAATGATCGGACTTGACCCCTATATTGCACACGCTGGTGCCAGTTATCAAGGCCAAATGCAGTCAGGCCCCTATGCCTGGTCTTCCCACAGATATAGATGTACTTAACAATGTCAGTATCCCAACGGGAAGGGAAGCGCTCCGAAAGCGCTTCTTTACCTACACTGGAGCGCTTTTTTGTCAGGAATAAGCGATCCCTGTTTATAGTACAGCTCATATGCCTTTTTACATTGCATGCCATAGGAAGTTAGAGCTGATATCAAGCTTCCCGGAAGCACTTTAGAAGCGGTTTGGAAAGAACAATCCTGTATGCTCTACCTTTTCTTTATTGACAACAAATATATTTATTATTTTTATTTATTATATTTACATACTTAGATGAAAATAAAGGGTTTTCCATTAGGGGCATAACAATTTCGTATCTTTATATGAACGCACCTTTAAACTTTTTTAATAAACTGTCAATGTCAAAAAGTTAGTTAAAGTCAACATTTTCATCATGGTTCAGCTCACGACCCAGCAACGTTTGGAAACTATTAAAAATTACTACCAAAATTCTGAGTCGGTGGTCGCCACTTTAAGAGCGCTTACTCTAATTTTCGGTCGTAATAATCGGAAGATTTTTTGTGGCCAGAATTGGATGAACTTGACATCAACGATATGTGGTTTCAACAAGACGTTGCCACTAGCCACACAGCACGCGTCACAATCGATTTATTGCAAGGCAAATTCGGTGAACGTGTTATCTCGGGAAATGGTCTGGTGGAATGGCCGCTTCGTTCATGCGATCTAACGCCATTGGATTTCTTTTAATGGGGCTGTATCAAGTCACTGGTCTATGCCAACAAGCCTGCAACTTTAGACGAGCTCAAAGACAATATCAAACGCGAAATTGCCAACGTTCCGGTCGAAATGTGTGCGAGAGTGGTGGAAAATTGGGTCCAAAGAATCGATCACTGTAAACGGGCTCGTGATGGTCATATGACCGAAATCGAATTTCATTCATAAATGTAATGCTTGCACTACACCCACAATTACTTTGAACTCAATATCTCAAAAAATTCTGTGTTCTAGTAATAGATAAAATTGTTATGTCCTTAACAGAAAACCCTTTATAATATTGATAAAATCCAAAAATAAGGTTCACCAAAAATTGGTGTTCGTTGCTGGTGTTTCATGAGCATGTGTCAATAACAAATCAACTTAAATTTACTTTCCTATTAACCATATGAGAATTACAAAGTGCAAGAATTATTCACTATTTTTTTCTATTCGTTTAAGTGCTTCCCCTAGCCTTCCTTGGAAGCACTCTTTTGCATACTTGAATGCACTTCAAGGAAACTTTATATGAGTGCTTCCTTACTAGCATGGAGGAGAGCACAAAGCTAGCTCTCCAAGAGAGCTTTTTCGATAGCGCTCCAAATTTTCCCGTTGGGATCATAAAGCGCACAGTTCCATTTTATTTGATACATGTTGTACATACATATTAGGCCAAAAAATTGTGAATTATTTTTCCTTGAATGCTCCCAACAACCACTTATCATTTGATCGTCATTTTACACATTCCATTTTTCTTTTTAAAAAATAACAATCAACACAAAAGGATAGAACTTCTATAAATTCAGAGCATTGTGTTGATTAGAGAAGGAAATGCAGCGAGTGGGAGGAGGAAACAGTGAGAAGTATATGTGATTGTTTGCTTTAAAATTGGAATGGTCATAACTTGTAATATTACGGATGTCAATTTAACGGAAGCGAATGCAAATTCGGGTGTGTGATTTCATATTACAGTTAAAAAAAGAAGTAGTTTTGCTGCTATTTCGGCTTTCTCTGGTAAAAAGTTGCATAAGAAACTGAAAATGTTTACAAACATAACGAGTGAGATCGGTTTGCTCTATTTAAAAATTCCGAATGCAAATTGCGGATACGCGTTCCAAAATTATGCGAATATTTTGCATGCAGTGGATGCGAATGCAGACATCCTTTACATTGCTGGTCATAACTAATACGAAAACCATTCCATAAAAGCGTGGAACGATAAACGAAAGAACTATCTCTGTAATGTGTGGTGAATTCGAATACCTAGCCCACGTTGAATGCGTGAGTTTCGCTTGCGCTTCGTGTAGTTCTGGAGAACGCAGGAGCTGGCAGCATCAAAACGCTCATTTCTACAATTCATCTATCATGAAAATAGCGGTAGAATAGAATTGTAAGAAGTCAATAGAACTGGAAACTCAACTATCCCCTATCAACTTTAATGTACTATGTTGAACACGGCCCAATAGCTCCAGTTTAATTCAAGTTGTAGCTGGTGCCCATGAATGCGAACTAAATTCCATTTTGGACGGATATATGTAAGTGGTGTAGATCATGCAAAAATCAATCAGAGTAAAATATTTCTTGCACAGATTTACAGTGCGTTAAACTAAATTCTGTTTACGTGACCACATACAGAGATTGATTCGAGGTTATTGTTGAGTGTATCATTCAGAATATCCATATTCCTTTCAATCTTCAAAGAGCTAGGGCGATTTGGACCTGTTCAAATGAATGACAAATAGTGCTGTCGTCCTCAAGCGAGTATATGAGGGATATTTTCCAATGGAGGAAAATCATTAATGAAGACAAGAAAAAATATTGGAAAGAGAACCAATCCGTGCTGGTGGGAACGATATTCCGAAGCAATACCATCTATCAACAAGAAAACTCGAAGTTCATCGAATGAAGTTATTACCAATTCCATGCGCCATCAGTTTCGACAGTAGTGCTTTATGCCACACTCGATCAAGTGCCTTCGTAATATCCAGAGCAACTGCTCTGCGCTCACTATGGTTCCAATTCTTGTTGAGAGGCTCCGTAAGATCATTCGTAAAGCGATTTCAGCGGAAACCGTATTTGCAATCACAGCAATTCGGTTTACTCTAGATATTTGACCAAGTGAAAGTTTAATACCATTTCCATGACCTTGTAAAGCTTGTAACTCGCAAGGTCCATAGTCTTGCCTTTTTTAAGAACTAGTTGCACCTTAGCAACTTTCCAACAAGAAGGAAACACACCAGCACAGTATGAAAAGCAGAAAATATTGCGTAACGGTACCGCCAGCGTTGATGCACATCCCTTTAATAAATGGGGTAGAAGACATCAGGATGCGAAGTCATATCAATGTCTAAATTTTGCAAACAATCTTTCGAAAATGTATCTCAGGCATAGAACAAGACACAAGATATATAACGGCTAGAAGCTGATAGCTAGCTGGCAAGAAGAATTGAAATTGATGTTGACAACCGAGTGTTTACTCTCTTTACAAATAACCAAAAGTTCTAACTACCCCCGTGGAATTGTAAGACTTTATGCCTCTGGTGCTGTTCATGCAGAAATTTTGACGCCTTAAAGTGGCATTACAGCGATCTCTTGCTTTTCAGTACTGTTCCTTGTTAGACTGACAGCTCTTGAAAGCGACCTCTTTGGACCTGACTGCAGACCTGTAAGTCTCGTTCAAGGAACTTGGGTGCCGTACAAATTGAAGCCGAGAGACGTCGAACGACGATTTTTCACATGTGAACTGTTGATTGAACGACAGAAAAGAAAGAGTTTTCTGCATCTACGATAACCCAAAGCGTAAAAAATCATGGGGACCACCCGGACATGCATCAACATCAACGGTAAAGCCGAACATCCATGGATCCAAGCTCATGCTGTGTTTTTGGTGTGATATGAAAGGTGTCGTGTATTATGAGCTGTTGAAACCGAATGAAACGATCACTGGCGACCGCTACCGACTACAATTGATGTGTTTGAGCCGAGCATTAAAGGATAAGAGGCCAGAATATGAGAATAGACACGACGAACTTATTCTTCAGCACGACAATGCTCGGCCGCAGGGAGTTGCAAGGAAAGTAAAAACATACTTGGAAACGCTGAAATGGGAAATGCTACCCCACCCGCCGTATTCTCCAGACATTGCTCCTTCTGATTACCACTTGTTCCGATCGATGACACATGGCCTGGCTGAACACCACTTCCGTTCTTTCGAAGAACTCAAAAAATGGGTCGATTCGTGGATAGCCTCAAAAGATGAGGAGTTCTTTCGACGCGGAATCCGTATGCTACTAGTAAGATGGGAAAAGATTGTGGCTAACGATGGACAATACTTTAAAGAATAAATTTATAATCACTTTATCACAATAAATGTCCAAATTACGAAAAAATACGAGTTTATACATTCATACTCCCAATAACAAAAAAAAATTGCTTTGACCTTTTTAGCCCTGGTTTTATAATTATATCTTGAGAATACAATTTCCAATTAAAATAATCCAAATGACCATTCTAGTTTTCTTTACCGTAAAACTACATTAATCGGGAGTTTATGAAGAGGTATTTACTTCTTAATTGCCTATTGCGACTCACTGGAGGATTCAGATATTGTGATTCGGTTGGTATTTTAATTCTCAAAAATCTTATTTGATTTAGGAGATACTATTATAATTGATGGAATATTTATTAGCAGCCCCCTTCTCTCCAGATCCGCAATCGATATCAGTTATAGGGACTGAGGGACTGGAATATTCCGATTTGTAAGGGAGGTTCTTTTTTATATAATCCAAGTTTAAAATTTAGCATTAAGAAAAAAATCGCGCTTTAACTTTACTTTGGTATTCAAAACGTTGACAGAAGACGTCCCGAACGCATAAAATTCTACGAAATAAAAGCGAAATATTGGAGCTTTGAATTTAGAAACTTACAATCCAAATACGATTTAAAACCGATTTTAGCGATTTTTTAAATTACTGCCCTCATATAAGAACAAAACCAACACAGGCAGGTTGAAATATGGCGTTTTTAATATTTTTATTGTATATCAGATATAAACTAGAGGTGATTTTTGAAATTGATTTAATAACACTATACAACGGCAAAAAAGCTCAAGAGTTTTGAAAGTGGATATTATATAATTCGATAATTCGCTGAACATGACGATTTAATTTTCAGTTTTTCTCTATACCGTCTAATATTTTTTTATAACGGTTTAAAAAAATCTTAAGTAATCTACACATAAATAGTTTCAAAGTGCGAATTTGCTGTTTTAGTTACGAAAAAATATCCAACAGATGTCGTTGTGTACACAGTTTAAAAAGCACTGCACTCTTTCACTAAAATCAACTACATTAATTCCAAACACAATTTTTGTTCCACAAAGAAACACATTGATATTTTCTAATCAGACCAAATGTAATTTCTTTCGATTAGATCAAAAATTGTCTGGTTTGATGTCATATAAATAAAAATCAGCCAATATCTGCTGTGTGCTAAGAGGAAACTTGAACTTGATGTCAATGACTTTTTTTGGACTCATTTTCAGAGTTATGTTTGTTTCAATTAAATAATTTGGTAAATAAAAATGGCAAAATCTTGGATTTGATTTATGTTAATGATACTTCTAAGTTTACACTGTCGATTACTGAACCGTTTGCAAAACCTGAAGACCCTTACCACCCTACACTTATTTTACTTTATGAATTAAATAGTGTCAATAACAACAATAGATGCTCTTATAATCCACCCTTCCGGGAAAAGTTTAACTTTAAAAAAACAAATTATTCAAAATTGTTTAAATTATTGTCGGACGCGAAATGGCCTTCTACTTTTGATGACATTGACAATAGTGTCTTGACTTTTAATAATATTTTATACGACAGTTTTAATTTATGCGTTCCTAAACTAAAATCAACTCCTGTTAATGAAAACCATCCGGTGTGGTTTAACAAAGAATTAAAAAAACTTAAAAATAAAAAGTCCCGCAGTTTTAAATTGTTTAAAAGATCTGGAAATCAAATTGATTATTATCACTATTCCTTATTACGACACAAATATCAGGTACTTTCTATAAAATGTTACCGAGATTATATTGAAAAAGTCAAGTCGAATATTCATGTCGATGCTAAAGCTTTTTATGACTTTGTCAACACTAAACGTAAAAATGTTGGTTTCCCGTCCGCAATGAAATATAAGGACCAAGTATCTGATGATGAAACTCTTGTGGCAAATATGTTTGCAAACTTTTTTAAATCAACTTATTCATCTGAAACTTTAAATAATAATAACATATATAATTTTGATCCTGTCACGTATAACAATATTATGAATCCGGCTATTCACCCTGAAGATGTTTTAGAACATTTAAAGACTTTAAAAATCTCTTTTACTTACGGTCTAGATGAAATTCCGAATAGTATCCTAAAAACTTGTGCTGAGTTTCTGTATTTGCCTCTGTTTAAAATTTTTGATTCTTCATTACGTAAGGGATATTTTCCCAAAAGTTGGAAGCGTTCATTTATAATTCCCTTACATAAAAATGGTACGAAATCTAACGTTGAAAATTACCGTGGTATTGCTAAACTAAGTGCAATACCCAAACTGTTCGAAGCAATTATAACATCTCAAGTAACCCATTCAGTAAAATCGTTAATTTCTTCATCTCAGCATGGGTTTGTAAAGGGGAGATCAACCGTTACTAATCTTCTTGAGTTATCGACCAATGTCATAAGTGGATTTTCTAATTGCCAACAGACTGACGCAATTTATACGGACTTTAGTAAAGCTTTTGACAAAGTGAACCATGATTTACTAATTAAAAAACTTGACTTTTATGGCTTTCCTCTTTTATTATTACAATGGATAGACTCGTACTTGAGAGATAGAGAGCAAATAGTAATTTTTAAAAATGCCGTATCTAAAAGTATCAAAATACCATCTGGTGTTCCACAAGGAAGCCATCTGGGTCCTATTTTGTTTTTGTTGTTTATTAACGATCTTCCATCTGTTATCAAGCACTCTAAAATATTAATGTTCGCTGATGATATAAAATTATTCAAGTCTTACAACGAAATAGAAGGTCAAAATTTACTGCGATCTGATCTTTTGGCATTAAATAATTGGTGCCACTGTAATTTAATGTCTTTAAACCTAAAAAAATGTAAGTTCATGGTTTTTTCTAGAAAGCAACCTATTTTTTCTAGGTGTGGATTAGATGATCACGAGTTGGAGCAGGTTTTTTCGTTCGTTGACCTAGGTGTCACAATGGACACCAAATTAACTTTTAATTTACATATCAACTCAACTATTAATAAGGCTAAGGGCATCCTTGGTTTTGTTAAAAGATGGTCTAAAGAATTTAACGATCCATATGTCACGAAATCACTTTACACTGCACTTGTAAGACCAGTTCTGGAGTATGGTTCTGCTGTGTGGAGCCCTCAGTACAACTGTTATGCTGATAAGTTGGAATCTGTGCAAAAACAGTTCCTCTTGTTTGCTCTACGTTCGTTACACTGGAATCCATCACAGCACCTACCTCCTTATGAACAACGGTTAAAACTTATAAGCTTGCCAACTCTTCGGAGCGGAAGAATTATGCTAAATGTGATGTTTGTGACTAAATTATTAAATGGTTATATTGATTCTCAATTTTTACTCAATGAAATCAAAATTAATGTTCCAAATCGCTGTTCTAGATATCCAATTCCTATTAAACTTGATGCTTGTAGAACAAACTATGCCCAAAATAACCCTTTTCGCTGTGTGTGTAATAATTTCAATTCTCTGCACGACATTTTTGACATTTCCGACTCTCTCCAGTATATAAAATTAAATGTATTAAATTTTCTTAATCGTTAAACAGCTGATGATTACTAATAATCTGTAGCTGTAAAGAAGACCAAATAGAGATTTATTCTCCCCAATCAGCGCTTTATCAGGGCATTCCGGAATGCATCTGAATCGGTCACCAAATCCGTACGTCATGCGGATGTGCCCCTCGTGCGGATGGGCGGGTAAGTGGGTCCGTTGGGATTCGTTTCGTTCGTTCAAAACTTTAATTCAGTTTCTTTTTTCTTTTTTGAATTTGACGTAAATATAACAAATCACCAGCTGACTAATTTTTAATGTCCATTAAATGTTTCATTGTAATTTTATGTTATCAGCGCACACAAAGCACTTTTAATACCACTTTAATATATAAATTACAAAAATTTCCCATAGGCTTCAATCACACACACACTCATACATATATAGAGACAGAAAATCCCAGCAACATATTGTTACATATTTACATCACCATCACTTATCTCTCACCCATGCCCAAGCACTTCACAATAAGTAATTTATGCTGCTTGCCTGCCTATTTTAACTGAGCTTCGTCACAAAGAACATGAAAATGTGCTTGTTAATTTTGCTAATCTAAGTAGATTCTATAAGGCTGTATATGTGTGCGTGTGTGTGTGTGTGTGAACAACAATAAATAAATCAACACAAAATCCATCAAAATATACAAAATTGCAAAGTTGTAATAAATTTTGCAAAAACGAAAATGAATACAACAATCTCAATTGTATGTATGCAATAATGGCAACAACAGCAACATCAACCAGCAACAGAGAGAACATTGACAGCTTAATCCTGCGACATGTCAATGGCTGCTCAAAATAAGATTTACAACCTAAGCCTAACAATAACAATAACACTAACAACAACAACAAGATCTCAATTTGGCCAACACAAAACAAAAAATCGAGCCGATTTGAGTGAATGAGACTGAGTAAATTGAATGACTGACTGCTATTATTTGTAGTTATATTTACTTACATTTATTGCTGTAGTTACATATAAGCATATGTATGTATGTATGTATGGATATATTGCAATTTGAATTTTTATTGTTGTTCTTGTTGCTGTTGCTGCTGCTTTGTATGCTTTCAATCAGACATATACGCAGCAATATGCAATTATGTCACATGTTGAAGGCATAAATTAACGCCATATTGAAAGTTTTGCGCGAATAAAAACAACAACAGCAACAAACAAAAACGTAAAACTCAAGCGTAGAATAAACAAAGTGTCGCATTTATGTCAAACTGCAAATATTGTAGCAATATGTTGCTGTTGTTATTTTGTTGCTTATTTTAATCATATGTTAATTTTTTATGTGATTTTTGTTTTTTGTTTTTTTTTTTTTTGTTTTTTTTTTTTTTTTGTTCATTTCTGATATAGCAAACATTAATCGCTGCTGCTGCGGTCACACATAACAAGCCTTGTTGTTGTTGTTGTTGTGGTTTTTGCTGCTGCTGCTGCTGGTGCTGCCACATAGCACATGCTGCCCGTTAACATAGTCATAAATCTTTTTATCTTGCTTGGCTGTTTGCGCATGCGCGCAGCAATCTCTCTCACACAAGCACTCACACATTCTTCTTAACCAACAGAGAGGGATAGAGAGAGGGAGAGGGGGAGAGCGAGAGGGATCTTAGGTGCCTGCATACGTTAAAATTGTAACGCATTTTGAATTAGCAATATCAAAGCAACAACAACAACAACAGCAACAACAACGAGATGAATGTTTTATAACCATATCGTCGACTAATTATCGAAGTTAAAATTATAATTACGTTGCGCGTGCTTAAAGTGGTTCTTGATTTTGTTCAGCGCCGGACCGATTGATGCAGGGTAGTAAATCTTTTCAAAGCAGCCAAGCAGCACATACTCGTATAACTCAACCATCCTCATCATGTGCATGATCAGCATTATCATTTATACTGCTGGTGGTGGTGGTGGTGGTGATCTGATCGTGTTTGCTCCTTGTTCGATTAACAAGATTTCACATACATTCATACATACCGATACCGATGCCGATGTCGATATATGTATTTGCAGTTAAAAGCCAGAGTTCTTTGCTTGGCTTGATTGGTACCTACATCTATATACTTTTGAATCTACTACTTTGCACTCATCTCGTAGTTCATTCCTTTTCATTATTCTTACTGTTGTTGTTTTATAGCATTTTATACATTTTTGGCGCCATAAATCTATCAACACGCTTAAGCATGTGCATCTTGCAACTCTCTCACTCTTTCTACACACTTCTCCATACTTCACAGCAAGGTGGAAGATTTACTGCGTCCGATTACGTTTGGTCAGTTTATTTGGTTGGTTGCTTGCACTGGACTTTAGTTCAAACGTTGCGCTTCTTTGTTGGTTGCGATTGTAGTGATGCTGAGCACTGCAATTGTTGTTCACTCTTTTTTTTTCTTTGTGAATGTTGTTGTTGTTTTTGTTTTTCTTTTAAAGCTGCAAAGATGCAAAATTACTTTTACGATATCTTAATCGTGCAACAAGTTGACTTATTTATGATTTGTGAATTGGTTTTTATGGTATCATCGAACATGATTGCACACAATTTTTACGATGACTACGTTCAATGCATACATACACACAAACATACGTACTTAAGTCATATGCATGTGTACGTATGTGTGTGTGTGTCGTTGTCAATGTATTAAAGTGCGAATTTGCCACTTTAGTTAATTGTAGCCATATAAATTTCATTGTGATTATTCAAATTGATATTTAATGTTTTTCTTATGTCCTTTTTTTGAGTTGTGTTTGAATGTGAAAACATAAAATGCCCAATAGATGTCGTTGTGTACACAGTTTGAAAGCTACTGTTTTAAACTAAGTATTCAATTAAATGAAACAGACAAACTTTTCGTATAATTTTTCTTTCCCAATCCATCTGTGGGTTTCATATAAATTCCTAGGGGTTCAATGAAGAATGAAAACCTACAAAAGTTAAGTTAATTACAAAAAATCCATATCTGCTATAAACTATTGGGAGTATGAATGTATAAACTCGTATTTTTTCGTAATTTGGACATTTATTGTGAAAAAGTGATTATAAATTTATTCTTTAAAGTATTGTCCATCATTAGCCACAACCTTTTCTCATCTTTCTGGTAGCATACGGATTCCGCGTCGAAAGAATTCCTCATCTTTTGAGGCTATCCACGAATCGACCCATTTTTTGAGTTCTTCGAAAGAACGGAAGTGCTGTTCAGCCAGGCCATGTGTAATCGATCGGAACAAGTGGTAACCATAAGGAGCAATGTCTGGCGGGTGGGGTAGCACTTCCCATTTCAGCGTTTCCAAGTATGTTTTCACTTGCCTTGCAACATGCGGCCGAGCATTGTCGTGCTGAAGAATAACTTCGTCGTGTCTATTCTCATATTCTGGCCTCTTATACTTTAATGCTCGGCTCAAACGCATCAATTGCAGTCGGTAGCGGTCGCCAGTGATCGCTTCATTCGGTTTCAACAGCTCATAATACACGACACTTTTCATATCCCACCAAATACACAGCATGAGCTTGGATCCATGGATGTTCGGCTTTGCCGTTGATGTTGATGCATGTCCGGGCGGTCCCCATGATTTTTTACGCTTTGGGTTATCGTAACGTATCCACTTTTCATCGCCAGTCACAATACTCACAATACGATGCAGAAAACCCTTTATTTTCTGTCGTTCAATCAGCAGTTCACATGTGAAAAATCGTCGTTCGACGTCTCTCGGCTTCAATTCGTACGGCAACCAATTTCCTTGCACGAGACTTCCTCTTAACGAGACTTACAGGTCTGCAGTTAGGTCCCATTTTTTGAGTTCTTCGAAAGAACGGAAGTGCTGTTCAGCCAGGCCATGTGTCATCGATCGGAACAAGTGGTAATCAGAAGGAGCAATGTCTGGAGAATACGGCGGGTGGGGTAGCACTTCCCATTTCAGCGTTTCCAAGTATGTTTTTACTTGCCTAGCATTGTCGAGCTGAAGAATAACTTCGTCGTGTCTATTCTCATATTCTGGCCTCTTATCCTTGAATGCTCGGCTCAAACGCATCAATTGTAGTCGGTAGCGATCGCCAGTGATCGTTTCATTCGGTTTCAACCGCTCATAAATCACGGCACCTTTCATATCCCACCAAATACACAGCATGAGCTTGGATCCATGGATGTTCGGCTTTGCCGTTGATGTTGATGCATGTCCGGGCGGTCCCCGTGATTTTTTTACGCTTTGGGTTATCGTAACGTATCCACTTTTCATCGCCAGTCACAATATGATGCAGAAAACCCTTTCTTTTCTGTCGTTCAATCAGCAGTTCACATGTGAAAAATCGTCGTTCGACGTCTCTCGGCTTCAATTCGTACGGCACCCAATTTCTTTGCTTTTGAATCATTCCCAATGCTTTTAATCGCTTAGAAATGGTTGATTGATCAACTCCTAAAGATTCTGCAAGCTCTTGTTGAGTTTGACATGAATCTTCTTCGAGTAATGCCTTCAATTCTTCATGTTCGAACTTTTTCGGGCCGCCTGAATGTGCCTTGTCTTCAACATCAAAATCACCACTTTGGAAACGGGCATACCACACCTGACACATTCTAACGTCTGTAGCACAGTCAGGATAAGCTTCAGTGAGTAAACGATGTGCTTCAGTTGCGTTTTCCTTCAAATGGAAGAAGCAAATTAAAACTTCCCGCAAATGTTGTTTTGTTGGCACGAAATTCGACATTTTCAGCTATAGTAAAACACTTTTGTAAAATTATGAAAATTATTTGACAGATCAATTCTTATAGTATTTTTGGCGCTCTTCGAGATAGAATAGCTGCCAATGTAAAAAAAAATGGCGCATACGATAGATATGAAGTTAGTCACAATTACGAGTTTATACATTCATACTCCCAATATTTTGGAATCACTTAAAATAAATATCTAAAAATCCATAGTAAAATTTAAAATGACAATAAAAATCAATTGCTTCATTATTCTAAGAAATTCCAAGCCCATGAAAAAAAACAACTTAAATTTCAAAATGAAATGCAAATAAAAATCAATTGCTTCATTACTCAAAAGAATTCTCTAACCCCCCAAAAGGCATAAAACAAATCTTAAAATATGTATACAACCAACATCCAACACACATTGCATAAATATCACATTACAAGCTAATAAACTGTAAGAAGAAAAAAAAAACAGTTGGATCAGATCAACATAAAGTCAAAATATCAAGAAAAACAAGCTGAAGAGCTAAAAAAATATCATATCATAATCATAATGATCAACTCAAAATCAGATATACATAAATACAAACTAAGAAAGTATACAACAAGCTTAGTCACTAGCTACAACAACCATAATAATAATAATGAAAATGAAACGAATTTCACATGTGACAAATATTAAACCAGAAAAAAAGCAAGAAACCAACAAAAAACACCCAAGCAAATTATTAATGACCTATCAAGGATAATTTGACAATATGCAATAAATCAAACAAAATGCAACAAAATAAAAGAATAGAATGAATGAAAAAAGTTAAAAGTATTCAACAATATGGAAGATGAGGATATCATGGCATGCCAGGAATTTAACTGCAATCTACTCCAATGTTTATGATGTTGTCCAACAAACTAACAAACAAACAAATAACATTTGTGAAGTATCTCAATTTCAACACAACAGAAATGAAACCAAACAAAAAACAATAAGGAAAAAAAGAAAAAAGTTGGAGTTAGAGGAAGAAAGAGAAAAGAAGCGGAAGACAGACACAGCGAAGTGCGTTGAAATTGAAATAATTTAACACCTTCATATGACATTAAAATAAAACTTGACATATCGCACATGGTGCACATGATCTAGAGGATCAGTGGAAATTAATTGGGAAGTAAAGGGAATATTAAGGGTAAGGAGTGAGATCGAAAAAATCTTAACATATATTAAATTCAATAATTTTTAAACGGTTGGTCTTAGAGTTCTGATTTTTTTTTTATTTAATTGATAATATTTTAAAAATTATAGAAAAATATAACTTTTATAGTTCTAACCACTATTTATGAACTCGTGGACCTTTTTTAGTAAGCCTTCCATTAGAGATTTGATAGTTGTTTCAGACACCTTTTTGGAACAGTTTTTTGCCCATCTCCTTTTGAAATCTTCGATATTCTGTTACACCTTTTTTGTGCTCTTTAAGTTTCTTTTCACAAGAGCCCAATATCTCTCCACTGGTCTTAGCTCCGGACAATTTAGAGGATTGGCCTCTCTTAGAACAAAAACTTTGTTATTACTTTGGTACCACTCCTGAGCTTTCTTGACGTAGTGACATGATGCCAAATCGGGCCAAAAATATGCGGACACATTGTGCTCTCTTATGAAAGGAAGAAGTCTTTTTTTTCAAACATTCTTTGATGTGTATTTCGGTATTTATAGAGCCCACTGTAACAAGTGACTTGCTTCTTTTGCCGCAACTGCATATAGCTTGCCATACTAGGAATTTTTTAGGAAATTTTGTCTGCTTTTGGATTCTAAATTGTTCTTCGACATTTCCTCGAGCATCAGCAACATAACAATTTTAACCCGGAAGCTACGTAAAATCTGCCAGTACATACGTTTCGTCGTCCATTATACAACATGAATATTTTTTTATGAAATTCGATTTTAATTTCCGAGCCGTACTTTTGAAGTCTAAATTTCTTGCAGCATTCCTGTCTGAAACTTTTTGGACTTTGTATGTTTTCAAACCTGCATTGGCTTTAACTTTTCGCACCAAATAGTCAGAGCACTGGGCTAACCGGGCAGCTTTTCTACCAGATGTGTTTGGAGATCTTTTCAATATGCTTTCTATTTTCTTGGCTTTCCCAATATCATGTGGTCCTTGTTTTCTTCCCGCCAGGTTTCCTATCGATGGTCAAATTCTTCTGAAACTGTTTAATAACATTGGAAACAGTTTGACGACAGACCTTCCATTCTTTGGCCAATTTTTTGTAGGACCAATTTGATTTTTTTTAAAAATTTTTAATAATTTTAGGACGTACTTCTTTTTCTTCACTCATTTTGATCAAACTCACAATAAATCAACATGTTTGTCATTAAAAATAACAACTGACATATTTTTCAAAGATAAATAGATAACTAACAAAGAAATTTTTAAATTTTACACCCAAAAAAAATTATTAGGTATAACGTGTGTTAAGATTTTTTCAATTTCACTCCTTATGGAAGCTTTTACTTTTAGAATATTTAGGTCTTTGTGCGTTGTTAGTATTTCTAAGTTTGAATTACTAGTGGTACCCCACAATTTAACTCCGTATGTCCAAACTGGTTTCAATATCTTCTTTATATATAAAATCGTAGAGTTTTGTGTGTATGTAAGCGTGTAACTTCTGAACGACTTGGTGTTATTGATTATCTCATTTTACCAGTACTCAGAGGAATCACTATTCAGCTATCCCATAAATTGAAATATTTAGGAGTCATTCTAGATAGTAAACTTCTATGGCGTTCTCATATTGCGCTAAAGGTATCCAAGGCACTAACTGCTTTTTGTCAATGTAAGCTATTTTCGGCAAAACATGGGCTCTATCTCTAGCTTTATAAGGCTATAATTAGATCCTAAATCGCTTATGCTATCATAGTCGGGTGAAGCAGACTTAATGTTGACAGCGTTATTGGTATTTTGGTGACATTTCTGAAGATACTGATTTGAACCTAACAGTTCTATCAATGCCATCCGATATAATGCCAACAATTCCAGTGTTAAAACATCGCTATATAATACAAATTCCAGAGGGCCAAACTTGGTTTTTGCCAAAACCTGGGCCGGGAGTTGATCGTAAGCGCATTTTCACTGACGGCTTCAAAACAGAATACGATTCGGGTTCTGGGGTCTTCGTTGAAAAGTCTGGAAGCAGTCTAAATGCGCTTAATTCCTTGGTTGATCCTCTAACCACATCTAAACTGGTTATGTATTGAAAAATCCAGGCTTAATTGTGTTGGAAAATACAATGTCCTGCTGTTGGTATGGGTTCCTGGAGGACTCTCAGGAATTTCAAGAAATGAATCTGCTGATCTTCTGGCCAGAAAAGGTTCGGAAACTGGTTTCCTGGGTCCAGAACCTGTACTCTCTTTGTCGTCTACAGCCATCAAGACCACCATTAATGAGTGGGTCGATTTGAGCCACAATCGTAAATGGGAAGAACTGAGAGGCTTTAGACAGACAAAGATGATGTTACCTGTTATCTCGAAGCGTCTAACAGACTTTCTGTTAGCACTTAATAGAAAGAGCTGTAGGTAACTGATGGGATTGTACACAGGTCACTTCTCTTGGGCCAAACATTTGAATATGTGTTTCCTGTGGTTTAGAGGAAGAATGTGAAGAGACGGCTAACCACTTTCTTAGTGTCTGCCCCGCTTTCTGCCAGATCAGAGTAAGCATGTTTGGCACTGGAGTGTTAAGAGATTAAAACCAGAAATCTTCAACATCGCAGGATCTGCTAAGGTTCATTAATAAATCAAGTAGATTTAAAGAATAGCGGATACATAATCTAGTACAATGAACGCGAAACTTGTTTGAGTACTGTATTCTTGAATACTTTTACTTTTCCAAAAAATGAGCAAAAGAAAACCTTCTCAGACTTTCGTGATTAAGGTAACGCTTAATACTTCGTATATATTCTGGATCCTTCTCAATTTTTCATCGACGATTTGAGAAGAAAAAGTCAAAATTCTTCATATATCTCTCTCATATCGTTAAAACTACAAAATCAATACACATAAGGTACCAAGGATACAGGCATAATAATGAGATTGATGGTGCAGAAAGGGGGTTGTGGAGGTGGGGTGGTGTTCCGGATGTTTGAGGGATTTACGAGTTTAAAGTTTGATTCAAATTTTTTTTATTGAACTCCCCCAAATTCCGAGTGATAACCCTCTACAAAAATGCTATCGATGTCAGTGTTTGATAGTGTGAACCAGTGATGAAAAAGTAGGTACAATTGTACCTTTTTCCGACTTTTTCGAACTATGTAGAAGGCACATTAGGTACAATTGACACATTTTAGGAACAATTTGTGATTGACCAAAATAAATTTAAAACTTAATTACAAAAAAAGATATTTTGCAATAAATACCTACTTAAATTTAACTTGGGTGTACTGTATTGCTTAATTTTAAAGCTCACAGTTTTGATATTGCTGTTCATGAAGGGAAAAATATTGAAAAAATAATTTTCCAACACGAATAAATTTATTGGTGCCAAAAAAGAGTCATAAGAAGATTTTTGAAATTTTGCAAAAATGTAAACTTCTTACGACATTAAACCTACTAATAAACATTATCCTATTTCAATAATTATTTTTCCATTATGTATGTTTGCTTTTAAAAACAGTAATAAAAGCTCTGAGCTTTGAAACAAGTCTTAGCTGCAAATTTTTGAAAAATCGAAAATTTTGATAAAAATTCCGGAACTTTCATGACCAATATTATCAGATTAAAAAATTTATTTCCCCTTGTGTTCATCTAAATGACTAAAAACGTTTCCCTCTCTTAGTTTCCGATTTGTCGTTCCCTAAAATGTAATCATTTATGATCAATATATTTATATATATAAAAATAGCGTTTTCATGTTTTGTTTACTTTTTTGTATTGTTAACTTTTAAATGGAAATTTAATTTCTTACAAAAGCGATGAACCAATGAAGTATACCATTTTAGGTACAATCATGCTCATTTAGGTTCAAACTTTTTGGTAAATTAGGGACAATTTGAAATTTGCAAATTTTATCCCTGGTGTGAACCTCTCATATAATTATAGTATCCTTTGATAATCACGTGACAGCATCTCCTTTAAATAATCTGATTTACTGTGACTTTGAAGAAGTAGCTAAAATATCAGTGAAGTCAAATGAAATCTGAACGAGGTAGGACGGACAATTGTAAGCAGACTGCTTCAGACTGTGTTACCCAAATGGTTTGGATTATTAGTTAGTAAACTTAGTTAGTAAGCCATTGAAAGCTATAAATGTTAAAGATCCAAGCCTGGTTTGTTAGGCAGGTTCATAGGTAAAAAAAGTTTAAAAGTTTTTAATGTTAAGAAATCTTGATTTAGAAGCGTGGATTCTTCCTCAGTAAAGATTACAAAATGAATGATGCAAACTTTAAAAACTTGAAATGTAAAAGCATCAATCATTAGAGGAGACAAATACAACAACAAATAAGTATACAGAACGGTAGTGGTCGTTTTCTTTCAATATCTCTATTCAGTGAAGATATTAGGAATCAAATCTGGAATTCTTGGTTATGATTTCAAATATTAGTAGCTTATGTGGGATATTGAAAGATTAAGAACTATCGCTAAGATCACTGATGAGGAATCGTGGCGGATTCCGAAACGGCCATCTGATTTGCCCGTCTCTGTATACACTGTCGTTGTGATGACTACATATACACGTTCTTTAAGCCTGTTACACATTATTTGATCAATCATTCGAATTTTTACAAGTGTACAAAATTTCCTTATACCTCAATGCATTTAAGTGCTATAGCAAAACAACAACATTTTGGCGTATTGATTATGTTGGTGGCAAATAATTGCTTTAGTGTGATGGTGGTGCGTTAGCAACAACATTTTTTAATTTAACAAATTTTTATTTATTTTCCTATACACGAATGAGAGAGTAAATGCTGTGAATAATGGCACAGGAAAAAAGCAAGCAGTTACTGATATCCCTACAAATACAAACACACACACACACACGCGAGTTTCTACATGTTCCTTACTCATGCGCAAGCGTGTCTGTTGCTGATTTGTTTATGTTGTTCCATATGCGTTATATGTACATTATGAGCTTGTTGTTGTTACTGTTGTTGTTGTTATTTTAGTGCGAGTTCATTTTTAAGTTTATTTATTTTTATTTTAAAAATTGTTTTCTCTTCTTTTTTTTTGCTGTTATTGTTGATTTTGTTATTGTTGTCGTAGTTGTGGTTGCTGTTTAAAAACTTCTTGTACATGAGGTGACATACTTGGTGGCTTACACTTATTGAAGTTGTTATTGTTGTTGTTGCTTATGTCTTATAGAGCTCTAGGATGCGAGTGAGACGCTGCCGCTTTTGCCGCCACCATCGAAGTCCATTTTTTTTTTCGTATAATTTTTTTTTTTTTTTTTATATTGCAATTAAAATCATGTTCAATGCACATGCGCAACTTTTCATACCATGCCATATTTATTTTATTTTTAGTTAGCTTCTTTTATTTATCTTTCCTTTTTTGTTTTTTGCTTTTTTTTATATGTGTGTTTGTTGCGCCAAGTTGGAGGCCTCCAGCAAAGAAGAACAACATACGCAAATGACACATATGCTAGATAGATATGCTTGGTGGCAGGCTATAAGGAATACAGGCAAGCATGCCACATTCGCATATTGGACACACACGCTGTTTGTTTTTGTTGTTTTTATTTTTGCAGTTGTTAAGAACCTTATAAGGTTATTTGCGCTATTTTGCAACTATTTCGAATAACAATAACTATGCGTTGTTGAATTAGAACTACATTGTATTGGTATGTGATTTGTTTAAAAAGTGTCTATACATTTACAGATATTTTAAATAAAACTAACAAATTTCATGGGATTCCTTAAAATATTTACTATGGAGTGTGGAGAAGGATTGTACTTTTAAAGACTTGTTGAGGTTATAAAAGCATAAATCTTTACTTGAATTGCATTACTTGATCTATAAACAATTGAATGTGATAAATGAAAACGGGTCAATAGAAAAGCAGGCACGGATACAAGAGGAAATTTCACCCTCCCCCTCAAAGATTTTCAAACACTTACAAATTTAATAACTAAAACAGGCAAAAAGGTGAACATAACTAGTTATTGTTGTTTTTAGTTATTACGATTTACTTTCAATTATAAAAATAAGGAATAATCTTGCTCATTAAACCACTTTTCTTCTCAATGGAAATGTGCTGAAATAATAATGATACCTAAACCAGAGAAACCTGAAAACTCAGTACCCTCATATAGATCTATAAGTTTGCTAGCAATATCCTCGCAAATATTCGAAAGAATATACTTGATTTGATTGCTAATAATACTAGAGAATAAGTAGTTCCGGATCACCAATCGTCAGCAGCACGGTAGTCCTGAGCAATATCATCGCATAGTGAATGTTGTCACTGACTTTCTGGAATGCAAAAAATACTACTTTATTATTTTTTTAGACATTGAACAAGCGTTCGACAGAGTTTGGCATCAAGGGCTATTAAACAAATTAAAAATTTTACTCCAGCTCCATTTTATTTGGTCTTTAAGTCCTATCATTCTCGTCAAAGCAAACGATGAAACATCAGCCATATACCAAATAAAAGCCGGAGTGCCACAGGGTAGTGTTCTGGGTCCTGCTATTTATTAAGGTTTTACCTGCGACTTGCCTGAAACTGATGGTATTACTATTGCTACTTATCCAGACGATACTGCCAATTTAACGTCAAATGAATCTTCTACAGAAGCTGCAAATCTAGTTCAGAAACAGTTTGACGACCTTCAACAATGGTTACTTCGTTGGAAAGTAAAGGTTAGCAAATATCACGTTTTCATTAAGAATGAAATGTGGAATATCCTCCATTAAATCTAAATGGGATTACTTTGCCCAAACATAACAGTATTAAATATTTAGGACTACACCTTGATAAAAGATTAAATTGGAAAGAGCATATAAAAGCGAAGAGGCTAAACCTTAACATAAAAACAAAACGCATGTACTGGTTATTGGGTCTGAAATCAGAGCTGAGTCTTGAGAACAAACTATTACTTTATAAAACGACTAGCTGTACCGGCAGACGTTGTTCTGCCTTTTCTACGAAGAAGCGGAAAAAATAAAGTTTATTTCAATGAAGAAGATGAAGTTTCTGGGTGTTTTAAAGGACGTACATTGAATTTGGTAAAAATTCTAAATTTAAAAATGAGGCATCAAAATTGGCAGTTTTTAAATTATTTAATTTGCAGAAGCATATCAAAGACCGTTCTAGAAGTTATATCTAATTCCAAAAACTATTTAAAAAATATGGACCCATTTGCTATTTATTATAAAAATAGAATTTATTATAGAATTTATTACAGCGCAACCTATCAGATTTTGGCATAGCTAGGCAGGTTCTTGAGATATTTCATAGATTAGTAGAAATAATAGTAAAAAATAATAATGATAAAAAATAGAAGTAGAAAAAACAGTGAAAAAAGAGTAAAAAATAACAATAAATTGTAGAAAACTGTAGTAAAAAAGTGGTAAAAAATATAAGCAGATAAAGTAGTAAAAAAGTAGTCGATTATAAGAAGAAAATTTTGGAAAAAATAAATTAAAATAGTAGTAGAAAATAGAAGTAGAGGATGATGCAACACCCTGAGAGAATTTTCTAAATACGGTATTGACAAATAATATCTACTTCCATATTAAGATATGCCGTAATGAAAATTCAGGGTATATGGAAGGTGTCACACCCCCGTTGTAAAAAATAGTAGTGAAAAATAGTAGAAAGTAGTAGTAGAAAATAAGAAAAAATTTATTAAACAAGTAGTAGAAAAAAAGTACTAAAATAGTAGTAGATAATATTGGTTGAAAAAGTAGTAGAAAGTAATAAAAGTTGTAGAAAAAAAGAAGGCTAAAACTAATAGGAAATAGTAGTAGAAATAGTAGGAAGTAGCGGCACAAAATAAAAAAAAATTGTAGAAAAAATGTATTAAAAAAGTAGTAGAAAAAAAGTAGTAAAATAGTAGTAGAAAATATTGGTTGAAAATAAGAAAAAAGCGTAGAAAAAAAGAATGCTAAAATTAATAGAAAATAGGAGTAGAAATAGTAGTAGAATTAGTAGTAGAAATAGTAGTAGAAAATGAAAAAGGAGCATGATCCCACTAATTCAACAAACTGAAAGAATCTAAATTTTAGTACCGTACCATAAATGGCTCCTATGATATGTATATCATAATGGAAATTCAGGTTATATGGAAGGTGCCACACCCCCTTTGTCAACCCCACCCATATTTTTGTTGTAGCATGGCATAGTCAATTCTCGTTATTGTACCAAATTTCTGTATTGTGCTATAAATGGTTCTTGAGATATACCAAAAAAACTATTAGGGTTGTATGGGAGGTGCCACGCCCACTTTCCTAAAAGCCATTATGAATAGTTATGTTGCATCCCCCACCTAAGAAAATATATTCTGGAAATATGACTTTAAGCGGAAATATGACTTTAAGTCGTTCAGAAGTTACACTCTTACATTACTCTACGATTTTATGTATAAAACAAGATATTGGTCCAAATTTTTTGATTTGGTTTTTGGTTTGCTTTTGCTTTGAATTTTGATCTCAATGTGGTTTAATTTTGATCTGAATTTCGATCTTATTTTTGGTCTGAATTTGGTTTCCATTTAGTCTGGTTTTTAGTCTGCATTTTGGTCAAATTTTTTACCCAAATTTTAAAATTTAGATTAACTCTGAAATTTAGTTCAATTCTCGGTCTGAATTTGTTTTCCATTTCGATTAAACTTTGGTTTAATTTTTAGTTAAAAATTTTGATCTGTTTTATGGGCTGGTTTTGCTCTAAACTTTGATTTGATTTTCAGCTTGAATTCATCCTCAGTTTTGTTTAATTTTTGGTCTGAATTTGTCCGCATTTTTGTCCCAGAATTTTAGTCTAAATTTTGTTGTAAATTTTTGTTTAAATTTGGTTTGATTTTCGATCGGACTGGTTTTAAGTCTGGATTTGGATTTGGAGTATACTGTGGTTCTTGATCCAATTTCTGATTTAAGTTTAACTTCAGCTCTTAGCCTCATAATTATCGGACAATATCGCAAAATTATACATCCTAAAATCTCATTCCTAGATCCGCCACTGATCATAAATCACATTATTTTCCTTTTGGCCTGAATTTCGGTCTAGTTTTATTCTGTTATTTAACAGACCAGATAATCTGAATCTTAGTTTGAATGTGGTTTACATTTGGTCTAATTATTTATTGTATTTTATTAAATGTGATCTGTCTGAATTTGCGTTTAATTTCTGATCTGCAGTTGGTTTTCTTTTCAGCAGAATTTTATTACGCTCTCCTCCCCATTTCGGTTCAAATTTTGTTTTGAATTTTGGGCAGATTTCGAACTTTAATCTGATTTTTTGCCTGTTTTTGTTCTCATTTTGGTTCGAATTTCGGAATGAATTGGTTTAATTTGCATATGGGTACAAAAGTCTGGTGAATTCTTAACACTTTCGGCACCGTAGAAAAACCAGAGTAGATAGCGCAAAACCGAATCCGAATCTTGTTACAATAATTGATCCAAATAGATATTTTGTGCCTGTACAGGTTTGAACTTTCATGGGTCACCGGTGACCCAGTGGCCTTCAATGGGAATTTTTGACAAATTTTTTTTGCATATTTGTATTAAATATTTTTTTTAAATATAGACAAAGTAACTTAGTGTTAATTTTTTTCTTAACCCTTTCTTGGCCGTAAGGAAACTAGACTCCACAGAACAGAACCGAGTTCAAATTCGCATTCTTTGACCCGCATTCATTGCAAAAAAGTTCTTAAAATGTTTCCATTGAAGATTCTAGGGTCACCGGTGACCCATAGCAAAACTTGTATTTCCAAAAAAGTAAACAAAAATTTTAAAATATGTTAAATCATGTTTGAGTAAATAGTTTTTCTTACAACATATTAAAAATTTGGAGTATTTGGACAAATTTTGTTAAAATTTGAGCGACTAAAAAAAAAACGCAATTTTTTTACTTTGATCCGAGAAAAATTCCAAATTTTTTTAATTGAAACTAAAGAACCGTCAATTCTCTTTCTAAAACTCTAAATTTAAAAAAATTATTGGATAGTTTTTAAAAAATCGCAAAAATTAATCTTGTGACTCCTTGTCCCCATGGTACCGAAAGGGTTAATATTCCGAAAATGTATAAAATATTTAACTTATTTTGTTTCAAAAACCGAAAACATATTAAGTCTATAAACTAAAGAAAAAAATAAGAAAAAAGAAGAAATTGTGCAAAATACTATGGCGCCACATGTGGGGCACAGTACAAAATTAGTCTGAAACTTATTTCTGATGATATATCACATTTTTATTTTACTCCTGAAGACAGAAAAATCCCAGGAACCTACTCTACTTGTGTTGAGTTAAATTGTTTACTACTTTTCATTGAGTTTCTTAAATTATATTAGCATTTCAAATTGAATGTTTATAAATAATTCATTTTTATATTGTATACTTTTTCTTCAAAACTTATCAACATTTTGCAAAATATTCACACATACATACATCCATCCCAAAGTATCATTTACAATATCATAAATAATAAATAATGTAAGTAGAAATTAATATTTTAATTTAATTGGCAAACGCATACACACACACACACACACATACAAACGTTAGCTCACACTCATGCATAAACAAAATAAGCAATAAACAATATGCAGCAACGTGGGAATTGTGCATTTTTCATATAATAGCAACAGTAACAAAAACAACAACAACAGCCGCACCAGCAACAACAATCGTACCAGCAACATTTGCAATAATGAAAATGAAAAATTAAAATGTGATTGACACCACAGTTTTGGTCGCTGCTCGGGCGGTCAGGTCGTTTTGCCTGGTCGCTTGGTTAGTTAAGTTTGGTTTGAATTGACTTGGTTTGGTTTCGTTTGGTTAATATCGAAATGACATGACAACTGTATGCGGCAACAAAATAGTAGTAGAGTGTATAAGTATGCGTGACTTTCATAACTTACTTGTGTATGTGTGTGTGTGTAATTCGAATCTATGTGGCATCAAGTTGAAGCGCAGTAAAAATTGAAATTTTAACATTTTATCAACTGAAAATGCAAATTCCATCAGAAATTGCAATAACAACATAACAAATCACAGCTCATTATTGTAAAGTGAGCTAAGTTAGTTTGAAAATTAAAAAAATTTATTTTGCTGTTGTGGTTGTTTGGAAGAAAAACAACACACATACAAACACCTGAAGTCATCATAAAATGGGCACATGCAAAACAAAAAGAAAGAAGGAAAAAAAAGCACACGAACATATCGAAGGACAAGACGGACCGACAGCCAGAATGAATGCTTGAATCGGCTGGTCATACATGCGCTCATAATGAGCACAACTGCACGCCTGCATTACTACAAGCTTCAGGTCCAGCACCATCACCTGTTTACCCTCTCGGTTGTTGTATTTTTTTTTTTTTAACCGTAACCTTCATCATTATTATCATCTTCTTCATTGTGCCTATGGATGTATTGTAGCATTGGTGTGTAATCAACATTTAATATTGTACACGCGCACAATGCAACAATGTAGTATATATTTACATACATATGCATTCTACCTTTACCTTTACCCTTGTCTCACCCTTACCCATCAACAAATTTCAGTACGCTTTTGGGCTGATTTAAAACTCATGCATTGTAGAGATCGTTGCGGCATCTCTTCTAGAAATTGCGTAGCCGATCATCATCGTCATAATGGCATGGAAAGTGCGTTTGTTGACCAACCACCAACCAAACCAACAATGCCCAGTAATATTGGCATAAGAACGTATGAGCACTTATGAGGCGCTGTATGCTCATTCGATGCTTTTCAAAAAGTTGATAATGATGCATTTTTAAATTTTTTTTTTTTTTTTTTCATCTTGTTCAACTTTAATTTTTGTATCTTAAAGCAACAAAGCTCAAACACATACTCATATACATGCAGAATTAAGCTTGAGCCTCCGAGAAGATGATGTTGAATATTCTGTATGTAGTCAGAAGATTGTCAGTGAAATTTGATACATTTTGGCATTGGCATGTTGCTTCTTCTTGATGTTGTTGTTGCACACATATTCGTGTGATGGTCATCATCATCATCAGCATCTTCGTCATCTGCATCAAGCCAACGCCAAAGCACGCAAAA